>JAODJX010000035.1:6934390-6944575 GCA_026776945.1 Isichthys henryi | reverse complement strand
CTGAGCTATTAGTGAAGTTCTCCCCAAGCGAGCTTGATGGACCGAATGGCCTCCTCTCGTTTGTATAGTTCTTATGTATATGCCCTACACTGGAATGGAATCCAGTATTGGGTGTAATCTCGGACTTGTGCTGACCAGGATAAGCAACTGGATGGATAGATAGTAAATTGTATCATTGTCTATAATGATAATGTTCACAACTACTTTCATAATACCATTAACTCGACAACTGTTCTGCTTTAACAAAAGGAACCCAAACACAAAGAAAAGTTTTAAAGTATTTATTTTCTCCCTCTATAAAAACCAAAGAGGCACAGAAGTATCACAGTAATGTTTGTAAAAATTCAGACAGTCTCTACCCGTCCCAGAAGGTCCATCAAGCCTTCCTTACTGAGGAACATGGTGTCTCCAGTGTGCTGGCAGAGGACCTCGTACTTTGGCTGCTCCTCCATGGCACTCTGCCCGACCACAACCACGTAGGGGTACCCAAGCCGTTGGGCGTCCTTCAGACGCTTCCCAATGGTCAGCTGTGTCCGGTCATCCAAAACCACCTCCCCTTTCAGACTTTTCAGTGAGGACCCCAGATCATCACACAGCTCCTCTGCCAGGGAACCCAAATCCTCGGTTTTGCTTCCTTTCTTGGGAGGCAAGACACACACCTGGTAGGGGGCCAACAGCCTTGGCCACCTAATAGCATCGTCGGAAGAGAGTACCTCAATGGCCGCTGCCAGGATACGCGTGACCCCCAACCCAAAACAACCCATCTCAGCAACTACAGGCTTGTTCTGCACATTGTAGTAGGTGGCGTTGAACACGTGGGAATACTTCGTCCCAAGATAAAAGGTGTGTCCCACTTCGATGCCTTTCGACTCCGTCAGGGTAGCGCTCTGGCATCGGGGGCAATCAGCACGCCCAGGCTCTACAGTTTCAAGGTTCGCCGAGAAGTCACAGTTTCTACAGATCACCAGCCTGTCCTCGCCTATATCTGCTGGCAACTGGAACTCGTGTGAGAGTTTCCCGCCTATGTTCCCGGTGTCAGCCTGCACCATGACATAGGGCAGCCCCAGGCGTCGAAACAGTCGGTCATACGCCTGACACACAGCTTTGTACGTCTGATGTGCAGCTTCCTCACTTGTATCGAAGGAATACATGTCCTTCATGTAAAACTCCCGACCTCTCAAAAGCCCAAATCTAGGCTTGGGTTCATCTCGAAATTTTCTTGTCACCTATAAAAGTAAATATGACAAAACTGATTAACTGACTAAACAGGAATATTAAATAAGACACTAATATTCCAAACCACATCAGATTTCTCTTGGAAAAAGACTTCAAGACCCTGATTCAGAAACACCTCTACTAGTCTACACCACTCCATGTTTCCTGAATATTCAGTATTGCACCATGTTGATTTTAACAGTTGTCTTACTAATTCTTGATACGTTTGAATAGTGTTTCCGTTTCTAGTTGACTCCTTGAGAGTTTGATGGTTGTAATGTGCTATTTGCCTCGCTTTGGACAAAAAGGTCTGCTAAATATGTAACTAATAATTATTATATAGTAATTATTTTATAATCATCATTAATATTACATCAAATACACTGATATCACAGTACACGTGAGTTTTTCAATACAGCCAACGTATATTCAGTGTAGCGGCTGCGAGTACCTGGTATAGTAGAAGAGGCAGCTGTCTGTAGGATAAGGTGCCCTGTGAGGCCACCAGCTCGGTGACCGCCTCCTCATGCGTGGGCCCCAAGCAGAACTGTGCCCCATGACGGTCCTGCAGACGGAAGAGCTCCTTGCCCATCAGACCCCACCTCTCACTGCGCTGCCACAACTCCGCCGCACAAAGGCTGGGCATGTCCAGCTTCTGCCCGCCAATAGCATGCATCTCGTCATCTATGAGCCTCACCAGCTTCTCTAGAGCACGCACGGCAGCTGGGAGATAATAGAAGCAGCCAGGATTTGAGGGCTGGATGAGGCCACCTTGCAGCATCAGCTTCTGGCTCCTGCATGTCATCTCCCCTGGCCGACCTTCCAGCCCCAAGTCCTTGCCCTCGCGAAGATTGGAGGGCTGGAAGAGGCGTGACACCAGCAGCCGAGAGCGTTGATTGGAGTGGACAGCGTCTGGAATTACGGCTGGACCTGCAGAGCCGGACTGGCATCTTCTGGGCTGGGTATGAACTCTGGGGAGGAAGACCAGCAGTTTTGGCCAAGAGGATCTCAGCATCACTTCTATATACCTGTATAAACACACTTCAGAGGAAAGAAGCAAAGGCACCGTCATGACGGTCAACATAAAAGCAAACTAAATACACCCAAGATAAATACTGGGGAACCTGTTTTCCCATCCATAATCATTCACGTACACTGTACAAGAACCATTTTTGCAGTGACAGAAGGAAAACAGAAGGAAAAAAGACGGCACGTAAATGTTGTCAAATCAATCCGCTTCAAGGTCAACATGCTAACTCCACTAGCGCTTTTTTATGTAGAATATACTCGTGTAACCCCAGGTAAAGCTTGGAAATATCCGCGAGCCAATCCACAATTACACTGAAAATTTCGTATTAAAACAAAACAGATAGAAAGCTTGTTTGCTTCCGCATGGTTTCAATCAAGGACAGCGGCATAGTAAACCACTCACCTTATCAGTCGGTTTGAACTGACACAAACTGGCAATTACAGCATGAAGTTTAGACCCGCAAATAAAATTCCAAATTTCATTATTTCGGCACGATTAATAAATACAGTGGGGGAAACAAAACTACATATGATTAGCCGTACTTGCTCCGCCATCGAGTGATATGAAAAAAAGCACAACAAACGGGATCCCGGAAGGGACAAACAGAACGGGCAAAACAATTCGTTTTAAACGCATTTCACGATTCTGGGTAGTGATCTGCCTGAATTGATCTGCAAACGTGTCCGTGGCAAAACTATGTACGATGCACATTTCAAAATACCACGTTTAATTATGTGCATTCTAATATACCATGTTCCATGATAGAAATTGCATTTTCATTAATTAGAATTTGCCATCCTGTTAATCCCTGGCTTATAGTAATAATTTAAAATGATATATATAGCATATTTGTAATATACAAATATTACAAACTCATGTAAAAAGTATATTTTCAAATCCACATTTTTATATGAATACACTTAATGAAAATTCACTGATAGTGTAATTAATTAAAAGAAAGCTTCACATTTGCCCCAGCCATTGGTAGACAGGTGGGTTCCAGAAAATCGCGTTCTTTTATTTGATACAAAAGTCAAAGCAAAAATGTAATACATGAAAAAAAGTCATCCACCTATGACACACGACCAAAAAAAGCCCAGAACAAGGGAAAACATACAGATAATACAAACACACAAAAATCTAACTTAACGTAACATTCCATAAGCTTTCATTCAAAATTCTACAGTATTTTCAACGAGCTGCTATAGACGTTTAGAATGAGAGAATGGTGCTCATTATTGGCTACGTACATTCACACAAAGAATTCTGCGATAAATTGTAGAAACAGACGTTCAAATTTCTGTGCTACGAAATGCCATATTTTTCTATTTAATGTGTTTATTGTGCATATTTAATGTCATATTTAATTGTAAATCAGAGACATCGTCTTTCATAGTTTCATAAGGTGTTAAACATCTGACATAACACTGCACAGAACACTAAGCTGACACTGAGCACTGACCTGTGTTCTATAACCTACACTCATATTGCAGTTAGCTAGCTACAGTATGTGATCAACAGAAATGTCTTTTCATTACTAGAGTCCAAGAAAGACGAAAAAATTAAACACACTATAGTTATATGATTTTACATAGATTCACACATACACAAATGCACAGAAAAGTTGCTAAAACAAATTATAGGAAATTTAGGTAGATTGCATTCCTTAAATGGGGACAGCTATTCATCTTTTTCCAAAAAAAAAAATATATATATTCGAAATGCAGCGTGCAACACAAATAACATTAAAGTAGCATATTTCAGCTGCACATCAAATTACAGACATATTCAGGGTATTACAATGCACAATCTGACTTGTGAACATAAATATATTATTTTCCATAAGTTGACAGCTTTTTCTTCATGGAGTTTAACTGGTAAGAACAAGATCGCGAACATATTCTTTTCGAAGTACGAAAAATTACGAAAGACATACAGCAAGTAGCATTTACAGCAAATACACAGGATGCTGTGTAGATTTAATCTGATTTTTCAATACTCAATTTCTCACTTACAATTCCACTTAAAAAGTGATCCCGAGAATTTTACTTGATACAATATAAAACAGCCACTTGAGAAATATTCTTTCAGTTATGCAACATACAGCTTTTAGATTTGGCAAGTTTTTATTTTAAAACATGTGTGCAGAAAAATAAATTCAACTTCATTCATCATATTTACAGTACAGATAGTTAATGCAACAATATTGACTTCTCTGGGTGCCACAAATAGACAGTTAATATAGAGATTCTCAATCTAGGACTAACAACAACAACAAAAAAACCTGACCTCCCACATTTATTGCAAGAACCACTGACTGCAAAAAAACTGGCTGAACATGCCAGCTAACATAAGGTACGAGGACCTCCTGTCACGATCGCGGCGAACGCAAGCGTCGATCGTGCGGGTAGGTGTCCAGGGAACAGGCAGACGAGTCCAAATCAGGGCAAAACTCGGGTTTAATGAAGGGATCAGGAGCAGGAAACATCCACAGGGCACAGATCACACCAAACCACAGCAACATCAATGACGGACAAGGGAAACGCGACTAATCAAAGCAAGTAGACAAAGCTGGAGACAATCAGAGAGGCACACGTGGGTAATCAGGGGGGCATGGCACACACGAGGATCGTACGAGCTGGACATCATACCTCCCTCACGTGTAAATTTATATCGGAATAAATGTGACCCATCACCACGAAATGAGTCTTATGGGTGAAATTCTACCAGTTCTTAAGACTCATTTCGTGGCGACGGGTCACAAATTACCATCACAATTAGAGGAGTGACTAAACTTTGCGCTCTTCAAACTACCAAAGAATCTAGCGGATTTCTGGACATCAGATTCCCAAACCGCAATGAAATTCCAGGTATATATCAGGAAGTCAGACTACAACCAATTTAACGGTCCCTTGCAGCGTTGTTATGTTTCAGACATCCTGCACAAAACTGAAAACAGAAAGTATACAGTAAAAGATACATTCAATTCTACATGTATTTCCAAATTAGAGATCTGCTCTAGTAATTTTAAAATTCTGCACCTTATCATGGATTATCATGGATTATCATGGATGAACCTAAAACAGCCATACTTCATTAATCAGATGACCAAAATAATATAAAATAAAATATCATTCTAATACATATCAAATTATTTCAAAACTTTTATTACAGAAAATATCAACATCAGTAACACCTGATTACTTAGACAATATTCTGGAATTTCTGTTGAAGGAGATCATAGAGCAGGATGAAACTGGGCGGGGTCACAAAGGAGCCAATCAGCATCAAGCTACAGTGTGGAAAGGTTCTCTGCAAGATAATACAAACTATATCCATTACATACAATACAACAGAGGTTGCAGAGAGAAGAGAGGATCCGATAGAGCCAAAGTCGACTGGTCAGCTTCTTGTACTTGGGATTGGACTCACACAGGTTGGCGTAGGCCTCGCGGTTGAAGGACAACCCAATGTCCTGACCAAGCCCACAAGCTTGCTCAATGAGGTGCATGTCTGCCATTATTTCGGAAGTCATCTGGCCAAACCACTGTGCATTGATTATAGCTGCCGTCACACAGACAAAGAAAACGATGAGCTGCAATTTGAAGGAGAGAAAATGAGATACGTCTGTTAGAAAGAGAGTCTGACTGCATGTAGATTGTATATGATGTTTTGACAAAGCATGCAATTAAAGCTCACTCCTCCTAAAAGTACTTTTCACTAATTAGATAGATATTTCACTAATAGAGGGTCCCAGTTTTTTTTTTCCCACTTGTTGACCATTGTAGCACTGGAGAGTCTACCCAAAATAACCATATTGTACATATACTCCAGCCAAGCGTACCTGGAAGGTGTCCTTTTCATTCAGCAGCTCATATGGGTGGTACATGGAAAATATGATGAGGTTGAAAAACGCACAGGCAGAGCCAATATGGAGGTAGAATGGAAACAGTCGGCTCTGGAGGAAGCCATACGTGTGTCTGTTCAAACCGTTGTCCATCACAAAACCTAAACAGAGAGATGAAGCTGCTCAAACAACACACAGGAACAGGCCAGCAAATGTCTGTTCAGATCTATGTAGGCCTACATAAGCATGAACTCTGGAGCGGTTCTGGAAAATGTGCATTTGGAAAAGAAGGCACGGAAAAATCACGCACAGTACTGCGCTTGTTTTCGGGGGAACTATATTAAAGTTCACAAAACAAATACGATAAATTAATCAAGAAATGTAAGGATAAAATATAGCTGGTATGCTTACCCGAAATAAAGGTCACCCAAATCTGCATGCCCCAGAAAGTAGAGAGAAAGAGGACGTGCAGTAATTTGGCAGCTACTGAAGGCTCTCTGTCAGTGGGCATGATTGCCTACTGTTCAGACATCCAGACACTTCACAGTCCCTCTCAGCACCTGCTCGGGCAGTTACGGTGTTGCACTGTAATAACACATAACGCCCTACTTTGGATTAACCCAAGGGCTGTAAATATAAAGTATACAAATGCACTGGAATACGCAAACACAAGCTGTTGTAACGCCAATGAAAACACAGGGATGCCGACTCTCACGCATCTGGCGTGACACGATTTCAGACTTGTTCATGCAAGAAATCTTACGGCAAATCTATATTAGTCCATTATAGGCCTAAAATTAGCTACATCAATGGCGTTGGGGTAGTTCGAAAAAGATTCAGACCATTTTCAATTTAAGAAAACTCTTACATATATGTATTAGTGCATTTCTGTGCAGACTTAAAAATCTCATGCCAGCCGGCTGACCAAAGTTGGCAACCCCTATAAATACGATGTACTCACATAAAACTTACATCTAAGAATACCCTGTGAAGTCTAACACATTATTATATGCTTCATTAGCTTAGTGCGGATTTAATATTAGAAAGGCCTGTTTGCAGAGGTCTTATCCGTTGAATGAATCTTAGCTTTGAGATCGACTTCACTATTCATCTGTTCTGAGTGTCCGTTTAACACTGATCATAAATATTAAACGTCAATTACACATTTCACATACCTTATTTTAGTATAACCTAATAAATATTATGAGGAAGTCGCACTGGTGCTATTTCGGCAAACTGGACCAATACACAGTTAATACTGTCGACCAGCGTCAATGTCACCTTTATCTCAGTAGCCAGCAACCGCGTATCTTTATTTTCTGGTAGACGAGCTTCATGATCTCAGCACCATAACTTCGCTAACTTCCTAGTTAGCCCAGATACCTACTTGTGTTTCTCAAGGATTCACTGAATATAATCGACTCTGTTGTCGCACCACAAGCATTTTAACTTACTGCAACGAATCATACACTAAAATAATCACAATTTGGCAAACGGATACAATTTACGGAGCCGCGGTTAAAATTAAGATTAACTCTAGTAAGTAATCATGCGGTCCGGAAAGTTTTCTAATCGCCGGACCGGACCGGACCTACCGGACGCCTAATCACACGCAAACTGATTTAAAGTCACCGCATATGTAACATTCCGTGCTTTACTTCATAGGAACCCCGCACACGCTCGGCCCCTTTGGACAACGTCCCGCAGCCTTGGCCGGGGCTCTCCTTTACTCTCATCGGTACCGAGTGACACGCCGTCCAGAGCGCTTTCCGCGGCGGGGTTATTATGCCCGCTCCGTGCTTTTAGTGCCTCCGGCCAAATGCCTTATTCGGCCGCTTAGTGACTCGGGGGCTGGATAGGGCTGGCCTGGGCTGGGCGTTGCCAAAAGGCAGCTTCGTCATGAAGCATGGTCTTGTATAGTACTCGCCCCTAAAGTTTTAATATTTTGGACTATTTATTTCCCCCCGAATATGACGAATGACAGAACTCGCACAACTGCCCCGTCCCACGAAAGTCTAACACAGAATGTTCAGGCAGTTGTCGACCTTGAGCGAACTAAAGATGTGTTATCTTTTGAAGCACATAATTGCTATTGTAATATGTAATGCCCTGTAGCATTTGCCCATTAGTTGGGAGACAAAGAGGTGATGTCTTCTTGTGGAGTCAGTGCAGGAAGACCTTCTCCAAATCTGGAAGTTCTGCTTCCAGCTAATGATGCTCCAGCCCCAACCCTCAACTCATATCGAAAACATATACACATACAGCTATTTGTACATAAAGAAATGCTTTTATAGGTTTTTTTTGTTATAGGTTTGTGGTGTATTTTAACAAAAAAACAACTGAGAATACTTTTCTGCACTACACATGCACACCTAGATTACCTCTCTCTCCACAACTCCTATCAAAAACATTTACATAAGAAAATGCTTTTATAAGTTTATTTTTATTATTGGTTTAGGGTGCATTTTAACAACCAAGAAGTTGTTTTTCCCCAATGTTTTCAGTCAGTTGATCTTGCTTAAAGCTAGAGAGTAAACCTACAAGCATATGCGTGGAATTTGAAATTCCGGCACATTTTCCAACCATTTAAGCAATTTTTAATTTATTGGACACTCAAGTTGACATCTTTGAAAGTTCGCATCTTGAAGATTCATATGAAGATTAACATTTGTTGGGGTGTTCCAGGTGGATTATGGCTGAATGAAGGGATGGCATTATCTGTTGACCTCTTTTGCCTGCAGACAAACTGATGTTGATCAAGACTGGGGGGGGGGGGGTGGATGCTGGCTTTAATGAACTAGTACCACTCTCAAAGCACTTCATGATTGTTGGGGTTGTCAATAATCATTTAAGCCTGCCATATCAGATTTTGTGACAAGAACAATCATTGCAGTTCAAAGCAGGCAGGAAGATCAGCCTGGTGGAGTGAGACACTGAATATTTTTGCAGGGACTTCTGTACGGTGGTCAGCACAAACCGTCAGCACTCACCCAAAACTCCACCTAGTCCCACTGTGTGGCCAGTGTTGATTCTGTATAATACACGCTAGACTTGATGGCGTAGTACTGTTAGTACATGACCATCTCCTGCGGTTATACTGTAGTTATTTTTGGTAGAATCAATGTCCATCAAAGTCTGCAAAGGAGTCATTTCATCTGTCTGTGTCATGTGTGGAAGGTGTACGTTACGGTTGTTTCCGATCGGCAACAAAATCACGTGGAGTGATTGTCCAAGCTCTGGGTAGAGGAGAAATGTTTGTATTATATTGTATTGTCTTTAGGTTTGATTCTTTAAAATCCCCTGCTACAATAAGAAATCCATCTGGATGTGTGTTCTGAAGGTGACTAACGGCTTTGTGTAGTTTACCCTTGGTTTGTTTCGCATTAGCCTGTGACTATGGTAAATTCCTGCAGTAGATAAAAGAGTTTTCGTATGAATGCGAGGAGCTCTAAATCTGAAGAGCAAAGTCTATCAACAGTATTATTACACCCACTCACACACACACATACACAGGATTGTAATTATATCTTTGTGTGGACTCTCCATTAATTTCTAATGGAAAATCCCAACATGACAACCTTAACCCCTACTCAGCCATAGCCTTAACCCTAAGTAACCAAACCAAATACGAGAGTTGTGGCATTTTTACTTTTGATTGCATTCAAACATCACATCAACAAACAGGTTTTTATTACATTGTACATGCAATCTAAACCTAATCCCCCCCCCCACACACACACACACCTCTGTTCTTGCCTGAGTCTTTGAACTTGGCACCGTTTGGTTCTCAGGTAAACAGCTTAATCACTGAGCTAACTGGTACATCACATGACAGCAGGGATGTCCTTAAATATCCTTGCTCTTGTTATTTGTTTTAAATTGTCACTTAGCAGTTCCCAAATTAACCCAATATTGTCCGATGTGGATTATTGTGAAAGTGCAGCAGACTGCAGTAACATATAACATTTAGCAAGTCACTGATGAGGTTACTTAGTGTCTTTTTGTGCTGTATTATTTGTACATCCATCCATCCATTTTCCAAACCGCTTATCCTACTGGGTCGCGGGGGGTCCGGAGCCTATCCCGGAAGCAA
>JAODJX010000035.1:6901643-6930577 GCA_026776945.1 Isichthys henryi | reverse complement strand
GAGTGCTGGCCTCCCTTGTTATCTGTGTGTGTTTAAGTGTGTATGTGTGTGTGGGGTCACGAACCCCCCTTTGAGGCTTAGGCCAATGTGTGCCCATCGTACCAGGCTAGGCCTTGTCTCAGGCCACCTGGAATTTAAGCTTGGTGAAATGTGCATGTGTGATCCTACACATTTCTCAAGATAACATCGAAAAGATTCCCGGATTCCCAGTCTGATTCCCAGTCCTGTCCTCAGAGACCCGCAGACAGTCCACGTTTTTGCAGGAGTTGGGAGGGATCAGATATGTGGACTGTCCGGCAGAGAGCTGAGAGATTGCAGTTATAAAATTATAAAATCGCAATGCAAGTAATCTTTCAAATACTTTGACATACACAGGACCATACATATTTTAATAATAATTACCCATCAGAATGCAGAGTGAATATGGCCCTTGTATAAGTTATGCTGTATATATAGTATGTATCTTACCTCATATTTCCAGATGGATTCAGAACTTTGTTTTTGTTTAATTATTAATTATCACCTTCAAGGTGAGGCTGATGACTCCAAGAATACCTTATGCTCTATTTTAACCCCTAATATGCCTGTAAACAGTCCATTTAATTAAAAAAAGAGAAAAGTTAGGTATATTTTTAATCTATCTACTGTGAATATGTGTATTGGTTGTAGTTTACAGATGGGTGGCACATTGTAGTCTACAGTTGGGGGTTGTTCTCCCTTTTAGAAATGCCCTTAATCTGAATTCTGTTAGTAAAATATTAATATTAAAAATGCATTGAAGTGCGCATTGCAAATGATGCTGGATAAAAATCACATGACTTTTCTTTGGATTTGACTGCTGCTGAATCTGCAGAATTTGCCATTGATTTAGAAAAGAGGCTTTTAGCAACGGAAAAACAGGCAAGAGGCAAAAAAAAAACCAGTTCCGGAAGCTTAGGAGGATGCATATTATAAAACATTAAAACAGAATTATAGGGACAGTTCTAGCGCTGTGAGTGCGCTCCGGAGATGATGAGAGTCGCCTGTCTCGTGTTTGTAGCGGTTGTTTAGTCAGTCTCAGTAACAGTATCAGCAGGGACGCATTAGCAAGAAAGGTTTGGGGAGAGTCAGAAACAGCAAGATTCATGAGTGATATTTTGTTTTCCAATTTTTGAAAAGTATAAACTTGTGCTGGCAGAGAACGGGTAAACTGCTAACATGATCATGTAACGCTGAATATCAGGAATCATTAAAGCAGTGTATTTTCAAAACAGGCCCTCTCCCCTTTAAGTCCAATAATAATAATAATTAAAAAAAACATACATAATTTACAAAGCCATTTTCAAAAGGGGAAAAGCGCAATTACCAGACCACACTTGATTTCCTTGATGCTAATGGAAGTGTAAGCATTATCTGATCGAATATGGGGGAGGGGAAGGGAAGCGTAGAGTGCTAAAAAGACGATATGAAGAAATGCACAGTGGGTAATTGTAGCTTGTGCACTGGCTGTCTGATGCTGCGCGAGAGAGTGGAAGATATGTTATCCAGTCGAGAAGAGAACCATACAATCACAGCTGGGTCAGAGACACTGTTCAAAAATGAACAGACAAAATCATATATTTATACACAATTTTGTAATTTTGACAGGTACAAATTTAAGTGCTAGCTATCAAACAATCTAAACATCAAAGTATAAACTGCCTTTGGTGAAAGGTAAAATCAATATCAATGGCAACACTTTACAGATATAAGCAGAGAATGGTTTATGGCCTTTTACTTGTAAGAAAACGCCAACTATTTAAAGGTTTAAAACAAGGAAGATGCAAATTGCTATTAGAATTATCCACTTTCGGAAAAAAAGTACCAATTTGTACCTTAGCTGTAGGTAAATGTAGCTATTACAGTACAGAAATGAACATGTTTGTACCACTACTGTTGTTTGTACCTTGGGTTACAAAACTGTACCAGGATTTTACCCTTTTTTCTGACAGTGTTATCCAGTCAGTAGAGTCCCTCTTGACCTTCAAAAATGCCTCAACACTCATCTGTTGCTGGGATACCTCAAGCCGCTGACCTGTTCTGTCTTAATCTGGGATCCCTTAACTCTTGTGTGTTTTGGATGCTCCAATTTTGCACTTTTTTTTGTCACTGATTTCAATAGGTCTGTGATTAGGTTCCGAGGAACACGCTGTATATCTCTGATGCTAACTTGCCCTCCTACTGCTCATTCGTTGGGAGCTCAGCCCAGCCAGACTTATGTATAGTTGGCTCATTGACAGCTGTGAATAAAGGTGTCCGGTAAATAAATACATCTAAATGTAATGCCGATTGTGTATAACAGGAGTAGGGAATTCTGGCCTTGAACACAGGAAATGAGATACTCAAAGAGACTCTGAGGGGAGAAACGGAAGCTGTCGTAACAATCACAGCCACGTGACTAAAGTATCTCACACAGTGTAATGGTGATCCGGTGCGTGTAATCAATATAGCACTGCTCCTGCAATGGGATGGCCAAAAGTAAGTAACCCAGAGTTATGGGACACCAGAATTAACAGAAAAAGACCAGGAAACCCTCCCTTCTTATCCGAATACAGGAGTGGAGGCAATAAAATCTGTAAAAACCTAAGAACGAGTTGGGGGGAAACTTTGCCCCCAGTAAAAACTTTACCTTCTACCACCTTACGCATAAGCAGAGAGGAGATGGTGCCTCTACTGGTTTCAAATCCATGGCAGGCCAGAGTTGCTAAGAAATGCTGGAGCTTTCAGTTTGGAAAGGGGAGCAGCATTTGAAGACAGGTTGTTGCACTTTAGTGACTGGCTTTATTTACTGTATTTCCTTCGCATGCAGGAGACAGTGAGCATTACTGCATTATTAGCCTATCCTAGACAGCCTGGGGTATATACCCCGAACAGGATGCCTGCCCATCATAGAGCACATGCACTCAAACACATACTGACTGCCGATCAGTACGTGCAATTTTATGTATCACAAAAGAATGACGGAATTAATTCAGTGTTGATCCCGATGAGTTAATATTTTCTACTGTTACAAAATCAATGTGTAGAAACCAATAGGGCCTACATGGAAAATAAAAATATGGAAAGGTGAGATGGTGTCTAACTGCACTGCTTTCTGCTGTAGAAGGTTTAAATGGCTATCTGATTTTTCACTGGGCAGCGATTTTAGACGTTGGTCCCAAAGACCAGCAAATGAGTTTATAACTGTCCAGCAGCAATGCATTAAGCTGTTGTTCTCCACATTGTCTGCAATCATGAGACCATTTAGGAAACTGATCCAGGAAACTCTACTACCAAAGATCCATTTTCCTGCCAATATGAGTCACAATAACTAACTTACAATTGGTAACTCATCTGTAAATGCATTCAGTACAAGCACTAACATTCCTAACAAAAACACCTCAACCATTTGCCAATACAAATTTAAAAGGTTACAGATGCATAACAAAATAAGTGATATATTACACCAAAAACAAGCTTATGTTTGAGATGGGTTTCCACCTCAACATTTAGCTAATTAAATTATTTTGGTAAAAGGTAGCTGCTTGAAGATCTTTTCCTAGCTGTTAAAAACATCCACTGACTGCAAGTGGAAGTCAAGGTAAAGCTCACTCACTTCCTCTCTTAGGGTTACTCTAGTGACGTGCATTACCCTTTTTAGTCTCTGGTGGGCTTCCATTTCAACACCTCACCTTCTCTTTTGAATGAATTAATTATATAACTCGGATTATACGTACGCGGTAATTTTTAAATTAATCTGAATATACGATTTATTTAAATTCATTCAAAATTAAAATGTATCTATTTCTTGTATTTTGATGAGCAACATATTTAATGAATCTTGCAATATTTCTGGGCTGCAGGAAAAGTGAGTTTATGCGATGAGCTGATTAGGAAGAAACAAAAACCTTAATTCCTCATAATTAACAGTTGGCTGTCCGCCGCACGTGCTTATCAGTGTTGGTGTATTCAGGTATTCGATAATCATATTTCAAGTTTACCTAATCGCCATTGATTCATATTTGTGATAGTTTAAGCACCTTGGTAAAGAGGCTACCTAGAGTATCATCAGGTGTGTGTGTTTTCAGAATATGAATGAAAATACACGATACATCAGAGGTGCATTCTTAATGTTAAAATTTTGTTGAAGGTCTCTTTTGTCCTGCACCATTATTCTGAAATAATGAAAGCCCATAATGAGTTTCGAGGCCAAAAAACTAATTAATACAACTGATGAAGTATCTCAGACAAGGAGTTTTACCACCAAAAGCAATTATGGCTGAGGTTCCGCATTCCAGAAATTCTGTTCAGGTTACTGACTACCATATTAAACCGAAATACAGTTTGGTCAACTTTAATCTAGTCACTTTATACCTCTCTATGGAATGACATTATAATAACAGTTTACTCATCCAAGTAGTCCGTAGGGCGGGGCAACGACACAACAGCCAAACGGCAATGTGACAGCAGGCGGCTGTAATACCTATTTCTTTTGGGTCCTTCTATTAGGCACCATGAGATAAATATCACCGAAAATAAAACCAAAACTGACCGTAGTTTTTCCCCCAAGCTCATCTCTTTCCGTACAACATGTTTCCGTCAACATACAATTTGAAGAAAATATACCATTAGCATTTTATTAATATAGGCTACTTCAAATGGAGTTATAAAATATAGAACTGTTTCGACTTTTTCTTTTGATCACTGCTAGACATTTTTAAATGATCGTGTACTACCTGGAAAACATATCAAGATATCTAACGATCGGGAAAACTGGAGAAACGGGAAAGAAATACTTTCATTGTAATTTGCATTCCTTAATATTATTTATTCTTTTTAAAGAATGTTATATATGTGAAAATACCCGTTTAATATTTAAGGATTTGTCTATGATATATTATACGGTTTCAAATCAACCACAGCGAAAGTCTATACGACGCTTGACGGTCAGACATCAGCACAGCCATGGAAATGCGTCCGGCTGGGACCGCAGCTTAGAGGTAATCCTCAGGTCGCCCAGCATCCTTGGAGGACAATGCCGTCGTTACACCACGGCGCTATATTCATCGGCGTCTTCCTCATAGCGACTGGTGGGGCGACTGCGTTTTTGGCTTCAGAAAAGACTACGAATCATGCATTTAGCCTTTGTTGTGTTGTGCTCGGGGCCCTTCTATTGATCCTAGGACTTTTTTGGGCTATGAATGGAAAGAACAACCAAGTCCCTTACGGCGACGATTACAGCCACGTCCTCTTCACCCCTCCGCCCGGTAGTCACTTCCCCGAATCGCAGTCCGTTCTGCTACAGAGGTTAGTTGCATGGGTTGTCTTACTATAGCTTATATTTTACTGCTCGAATGTTACCCACGTTGTGAGCCACTTTTACTTGACCAGAAAATCTTTTCTAATAATATAAGCTAAAATACCGACATAGTTCTTACCTTTCAAAACACGCATGAAAAATACTGTACTTAACAGGCTTCAGCTTATAGTCCTGCTTCTGCTTTTTGTTTGTATTTAGTTTAATTACTTTTTCGCATTGCTTTTGGTCTATCTGACGAGCTGACGGTGTTATCTGAAGATGACACCGAGCTGACGAGCTGACGGTGTAAAAGTGTCTTCAACACTTTTAGAAATTGCACATAAAAATTGCACTTAAACGATTAACCGACTTCATAACCCAAAAAATGCTGTTTTGTTGAGTCATGAGTTGTGAGCTCTGTGTTTGTATGAAGAAAAAAATATAAATATAGTATACATTTTTCTTTTTATTATCAGTTTAAATGGACTTTTGGTATATTATTTTCCTGTTTACATTCTACATACATTTTAATATACGCATTTTTAGAGATCATCATCCTTTCATTTTCTAACTGTTTTTCCTTGTCAAGGTTGGGGGTGGGACGGGGGCTGCACCCACATCATTATTATTGCTCTCTTTCAGTCCAGTCTGGTATAGATAGGCATTAAATAAAGCATAAACCCATACTAGTCAGCCACTTGAGGAAAAACAATTTAGCTAATTGTAGTTTATCATTTTTTTTCATATGACAAAAGTTACTTAAGGATTCTTGCAACCCATTTAAAGTAAAAAGGATGTAGACGATATCGTTGATTAGGACATTTTTAATTTTATGCCACGTATTAATTACAAGCTCTCATACACACATTTCCCATCCTGTCGTGCTTAATGAATAGCTAAAGATTTGTCCTAAATTGGAAACTAAGAAATTTCTTATACTTAATTATCAGGATGTAAATATGCAAATAGGAGTTGAACCGGATGGAATTCTCATTTTCACTTCTTCTAGAACACTGGAGAGGCAAAGATGTGGAATTTACGGGGAGGATTTTGACTACCCTCCGTTGGAGCCCTCTTCTTTCAGTCCTCCGATGAATCCATCGTGCTGGAACATGGAGGCCCCTCCTCCATATGAAGTCGCCATCAGGACCACTAGGAGCTCCACGCATCTGCAACGCAGCTATTCAGACACACTACTGGCCACTGAGCCACTCTTTAGCCGCTCTCGGGAGATTAGCTTTGAAGTGTGACGTTCCATGATGCGTCCATTCCGAGTGGGATGCTCTCCTTCTCCGGCAGTGGCAGCTATGAAGTGATGCTTCACAATTCCTGCCTTCTTCTCACCGTCTGCCGTCACAGCAACACCCCTGTTGGCCTCAGTCCTGCCTTCAACTTTCTGGATGCCGTATTGATGTGAAACGTGATATTTTCTATTGTTTCTGAGCTGAAGGGATGACTGGTCTGGCTACAATGAGCACAACTTCTAAGTTGTAGATTTTGAGTCAGACAGTTCAAAAAGCAACGTACGCACTTCATATAAGAAGTTATTGGTGTAATTAGCATGAAACAACACAGCTTCCCTGGTTAATTATAGAATCAGCCTCAGGAAGTGAATGAATTTGCAAAAAAAAAAAAAAAATTTTTATTAACAAATAACATTTATTACCATAAGCTATACATAAAATAAGCATGCATGATGTCACCCAGGGAATATGAAAAGTGCAATTAGAAATTAATTATACCACAAGTTGCCTTTCCTTAATGGATTATCCGTCTGCATTGGATAAAGCTATGTCCAAATGGAGATCTCACAGTTGATATGATTGCAGAGATTTAATGGGCCTTTTACATTATGCAAATACAACCTCAACATCCAAGACACACCAACGAAATGCTTAATTATGTACAATGTACTTAGGAATGATGACTTGGAACTACAGTCGTGTGCTATAATGACGAGAAAAGCACATACTTTGGTCATTCTATATAAGTAAATAAAAATGGCTTTTGCCCTCCCCTTTGTCCTGGATGACTGAATATTTCTAAAAGTGTCTGCATATTTGACTGTAAAAGTTATAATTATTATAATCATTTTTAACTTGATAAATACATTTATTTAATAGTAAAGCACATGACTTGATGCCATGGTGGTGCAGTGGTTAGCATTATTGTCTCACACCTCTAGATCAGGGTTCGAGTCTCTGCCATGGCCGCATATGTGTGGAGTTAGCATGTTCTCCCCTTGTCATCGTGGGGTGTCCTCTGCTTACTCTGGTCTCCCCCTACAGTCCAAAACCTTTCCGAGTCTGACTAGAGCTACCAAATGGTACTTGTGTAAATGACTGGTGTATGAGTGGCGCCCCGTACTGGTTGGTTCCCTGCCTTGTGCCCATAACCTCTGGGATGGGCTATGAACCCCCTATGACCCTGAACAGGACAAGATGGATGGATGGATATTTAAAACATAAAAAAGATGCTGATCATTAGCCACAATTACTATCCAACAGAAAGACACCAGTGGGACATAATGACCCCTCTGAGACAACTAATCCAAAACCTTCAATCCCACTGCTGAGTATCGCTATAAACGACTGATGCCTTGTTCTGTTTTTTATGATTCTTGGAGTCTCTTAGTTGTTCCTAAGTCTTTTAAACAGTTGTATTGACTGGTTTAGCTGCAATGTAATGCAAACAAGCCCTAACTAGCAAGCCTAATATTTACTAGCAAAAGCTCTATACACATCTTACAAGATGCCAGAATGTTTTGAAGGATGTTCTACAAAATATAAACAAATAAAACGCGCATGAATTCATGCGCGAGATACAAAAGAAATTGTGAATTTTACCACACGCTGCTTTTCTTAAACAGCATTTAATACACTGCTGTTTTGATATTAAAGCGATAAACCTTAGAAAACGATTATAAAACAAAAGGAGGACAATGGTAAGGGAAATGACCGTTTTCATTTTTTTCCGAATAATTTTCATTTTTCATTTTGAATTGTCCGAACTATACTTTTACTAATTGGACGTATATGCCCATTCTGACAGCAGCCAACGATGTTTATGACATGCTCTGCACAAAATAGGCAATAAATATGTAAGTATGCTGTATATACATATATAAGTATATACATATATGTATGTATATAGCGTAAAAGAGAATATGTATTTAATAATATAATAATAAAGTATATCATAGTCTATGAGGAATTGTGATTATGAAATTGGCGAAGTTGTTACATTATATAAATTTAATGTTAGCTGTTATTTTCTCTAAAACAATCAGCTATGACCTTGTACGTACATTTCCAAGATGGGGTAAGCTATAAAATGTGATTGAACCAATATGCCAATTAGGAGTTTGATTTGCCCTGGTATTTATATTACATAAATAACTAAATTGATCTACTGCAGAGTGTTTTCCTCAAGGTTAAAAGGAGCTGCAGCTTGAAATTTACGTTAATGAATGTAATTTTCTCCCGACGACAGATGGGATACGTCAATAAGCGGTACTCAGAGTCAGCGCGATCCGCGGCGGGGTACCGTGCATTGGACAGCAACAGGCTGCTTACGGTTCGCGGAGGAGCAGGGGCTGTGTCTCTTAAGTTTGGTTATGAGAAGAAATAAGGTGCCGCTGAAGTTGGAAGTATGGTGGAAAACTGCAGGCACACCCAAGAAGACACCATGCATCTGTCTGCTCTCTTGGCGTCTTCTTCCCGGAGCTGAAATCTGCTGCGAACTTACTTTATGCAGCCTCAAACCCATTGTTGTGCTTTCTATACTTAATTTTTTTGTAATTTGAATCCGTGGATTTACAAAAGACACATCCAAATATTTTAAACGAAGAGATCGGCTACGATACACTTCTTCTTTCTTTGTTTTTTTTAAGTGCCTCTTATTGCAAAACAGAATTTAAAAGCCGGGGAGACGAGTGAGGATGACCTGAAGTGCTCGACCCATTTTGTAATTTGCTCAGCACGTCCAAAGGTTTGTAAAAGTGTACGAAACTGCGTCCTCTTGTCGGTAAGCAATTCGCCATTGATTTGTAGACTCTCTCGCAAGGCTTTGGGATCTAACGTTTACCTATGGATTACTGTGGAAATTAATTAATGTCCATTTTTCTAGCTCTTTTCGACAATGCCTGTATGAATATCTTTTTGGGGGGTTCTGCTAAGTGTACCGCTTAAACCACGATGGACACAACATATTACTTTGTCAGGATATAGTTTTATGACGACATCTATTTTCACGCCAATCACGCGTGTTGAATTACTACACACACACACACACACACACACACACACACACAATTATATACATTTATTAAAGAAACAAGTCACAAAAATCAGCAATCGTCTTTACTAAGAAAGAACGTTTATATTAATCCTGAATACTTTGGAGTTTACACGAGTTTCCCATTTCAGGTTTACCACAGTAGGAAGAAACTATAGATATTCAAATTGTTGTGGTGGAAGATTAACCATAAACCTTCATGATCGTAGTATAAATTTCCTGTAGTTAGGCAGGAGTTTGGACTAACACTGGAAAGATATCGTATTGTTCTTGGTTCAATGTGACAAACACAGATGTACGGCAGATTAATACCTCACCTATTGGTTGTCACACCACGGATGTGCTCTTGGCTCACCTCTGTACTCTGTTGGACTGTTTCCCGCAATAATGTGCTTCTGTTCCTCATCAGCAGGGTTCATAAAAGCCACGAACGGAGGTGTGCAGTGTGACATCCAGGATAGGGATGCCACCCCCTCATGGCGCAGTGGTGTCGCTGGGCATCCTCTTCATGACGGTGGGAGGATTATTGTTCCTGTGTGTCGGCCATGTGGTGGCCTGGTTTGGCCTGGCTCTGGGCATGTTTGGGATCTTCCTTATGGTGCTGGGCCTCTGCCTGGCAATGAAGTCCCATCACATGACTGTCCCTGGTCATTTCATGTTGCAGCCTCGTACGGGGACACGCTACTCTCAGCACCAGGCTACCATTATTCAGAGGTACGCCCGTCTGTCACAGTGTCACCCTGCCAGATAAGCGTTATCGTGTAGATCCCAGTGTCATCTTTTAGATGTGAGTAAAAAAAGAGTACTGTATTTTACACACATAATTAAAACTGAAGTCTTAGTGCAGGCTGTAAGCTGCAGAATCTGTCTGCCTCCCAATAGCTTGTAGTCTTCAGGTAAAGATAAAATTGACATGATGGATTTCCTGCTTGTAGAAGCAGGTCAAGGAAGCAGTCGAGAAAAGGTTCTGGTCCACACTTCCCTGATTCTGCTCTGTTTATAATCTATGCCTGTCAGTGCTGTTTATGTTAAACACTAGCACTGCTAAATATCACGCGATACTTTTGTGTCTGAGGATACACAGTGTCTTCGAAAATGTGCAGGAAGTGAGTGAAATAAGGTGTAAAGCATGTGTAAATGTCATATTCTTGCTTATAGCAACAGTAAAGCCTTGCGACAAGATATAAAGATATTAGAGATGTTAGTCTGCATAAAGTCACACGGCCGTTTATTATATTTATTCTATATGCCTTTACACTTCATTCTCATCTTTTTTGTTAGTGACATATTAAAATTGTACAATTGGCAAGGGTTAGGGTTAGCAGAACTTAACCAGATGAACAGCCAGTCGTAGCCGAATGAGCATCACAATCAGTTCGGAGTGTCTGTTGAAGTGGTTAGCATGCAAGCTAGGATAATTAGCACAACAAAGGGGTTGAAGGTCTTGGTTTTTATTGTAAGTGGAATAAATATGGTTTCATGGTGTAACTCCATACAATTTGGACTCATCTAACAAGCCTGGAAAGCGAGAGTGTGACGGTTACTCTTACGCAGGATGTCGTATTTCGGGAGCTGTCAGCCGTCCGTTGTCAGTGAAATACATGAAAGGTGCCCTGAATGAGTTAGCGTGCACATTTCTGTATTTATTTTTATTGAAGTAATTGGGAAGGCAGCTGGTCAGGTTCCTTGGCATTTACGTAACACATTTTTTCTAACACGCAATTTCTTTTTAACAACAAAACACATGGACTGAATGTAGTGTTACTGAGTGCATATCTGCAGGCAGTATTCATTAGGTATGAAGTACGAGATACGAATGAGAGGTACTCACTGAATGTTCCTGATATAGTAAACATCGAATTTATAGCCAAAATGGTCTGCTTTTTCCTCCAGGAGGCTTGACCGAGTGCGCAGAGCCATGTCTGAGGACGCCGAGCCAGCAAACATGCGCACTCAACCTGGAACTCCGCCACCATGGAACACTGACCCACCACCCTCGTATGAGACAGTCATGAAAACTGCTTTGGACAACGTCCAGCACCATTGACGCTCACAGGTCCCTTTAGTCCATCCTTAAGGTGACCGAACACGAATTCAAGTATCGGGAACCTACACCTCAATAAGCACACTCTAGTCTGTAAGCATGCATGGATAAAACGGAGTGTCCCACTAGGGTTTTCAGCGTACACAGGAGCAGGACACAGGAGCAAATGAGTTCCTTCATTTATATCCACGGTTGCATTTGCCTTGTGGCTTGAGTACTTTTTAACGCGCTGTGCCAAGTTCTTCATGGATCACCGACAGAAGACACAAGCGTGAGCACGCCAACTCTGACTCCTATTTCATATGCTGCCTACTTTTACCTTTCTCGGACATCAGCACAAACATATCAGATGGACTGCGGAGTACCAGGGGTTTTGCATTCCAGTGTCTCCACGAAAAAAGTGTGATCTCTGTATATCGCCTCTGATGGACGACCCACAAGAAAAGACCTTATCTAATGTGTCACTGAGATTCAGGAAATATGCAGAATATACACAGGCAGTCCCCAGTTTAAGAACAGCTGACTTACAGATACCTCGTACTTACGAACAGGCTGCCATGAAGCCTGTTATATAAAATATTCAGGTTAAATACGATGGTTCGTGATAACGCAGGCACACGCAAATTTATGACGCTTGAGAAAACATCGCACGACTTCAGAGGTTCATCAGCTCGACGTACAGTACAGTACCATATGTAGTTACATATAATTATTATTATTTACTACTTACTTAAAAATTCGACTTAAACAAACTTAGGGAACGAATCTTGTCCGCAACCATGGAACTGCCTGTACATTCACTGTATCATACATAGATGTTTTTGAAAGTAAAAATGGCACAAACAGGTTGTTTGTCTGACTTAGTCATTGGCTTCCAGGTTATATTTATCTAGGGACAGTATGTTTATTTATCTGTCTATTTAATAAGCACTCATCCTACAGCAGGTTGAAAGGGGCAGCACCAGGCACAGTTTGGGAATAAGCTCATCTCAAATGCTGCCCGATGCTGAGCTTAACGTCCATCATAGATTGTTATGCTAATGTTAAAATTCCTGCTTGCTCGGTGTTTGTTTATTTGTGATACCCAGAAGCCTGGACTGTTGGTGTCCCCACTAGGAGTGTAAACAGTGATTCAAGTCTTTTATTTCTTGTTAGGGATTAATGCAATATACATGGTATGAAGGATGACGTGGACTACAGTACAAAACTCATATTTATCCATATTTGAAAACAAAAGTCATGGTTTGTGTTTCATTAACTGATTATCTTAATTAATTTTAAGATATTAAAAGTATGACATGTAGAGGTCCAATGTTTAGCTATAACAAGTACAATGACTAGAACAGGAAGCAGAAATGAACGTTACCTCTCTAGATTATGCAATAATGAAAACTGACACTTTAAAAGCACAGTTGTTCATTGTTTTCTGCATGTTCTCCTTGCTTGGACTGATGCCAGATTCTTATTACCTGCCAAGAGCCAGACAGCAATAAATGAGGCTAAAAATACTTTTGTTATATTTTAAACTGGCATTTTTGTGCTAAATGCAAAATGCTTCACTACTTCATGGCCCCCGAAGGAATACAAGGTACATTTTTAGCAGTAAAAGGTATATTTTATATAAAGACAAATGTATATTACTATTCAGACTAAGTATCCTATGTGTCATATTAGAAACTGGTGTAACATCAGGACAGGTTCATACTGGAAAATACAAACAAGTTGATATTCAAATTAGCAGAATGGTATTAGAATTAAATTCACAGGATTTATACACAGTGCACACAGAAAGTCTTGGAACACTTAATTCTGTAAAAAACGTTTGGTTTCATAACAAACATTCATTGATAGCGATGTTTAACATCTCTGCACATATTTCCTGCACAGACATTTTATTAAGTGTCATAATTTTTAACTGACTCATTTAGTTCTGATCTTGATATTTTGCTGTTAATTGCAATTGTAGTCATTTTTCCCAAAGGAACACAAACATTTGGTCTTTCATGTTATTTCAAGGATGTTACTAATTAAAAAAACACCCAGACTGCTTGTTAATGAAATTTTTAACTTGCCACATCTCTTTTAAAACTACAGTTTGGATTTCAATTTATTATTACTTGATGTTTTACTTAAAATTACTGGTTGTTTCTAATGTGATACAGTTCCGTTCCATTCCTACGACAGTGAGGTAACCAGAATTTTGGTGTAAGTCGAAACACACCCATTTTCTGATCTCTTTACAATGTCCAATTTCACTTCGATCGTGATGCCTTTACTCATCACAAACAGAATATTTGCACTTTTAACAGTCCAAAATGTCGTAGGTAAGCATAAGTAAGATGCTAACGGTGTAAGCCGAAATACTCATGTTTCAATTTTTTGAAGTTTTTATGGGAGTGTGCGTCGTAAACTCGAAACGTCGTATGTCGAGACGTTGTAACCCGAGGACCCCCTGTATATATACTTTGTAAACCAATGAATAAAGTAATCATTTTTCATTTTTAAATCAATAAATTTGCTATATTTTTCCAGAATGAAGTGTCAGAAGACTTTCTTTGAGCACTGTAGCTAGCCTAAGAATGCTTGATTCAAGGATTGAAACATTCTACATTCCTGGAATTGTTTTGGTGGCATGTACAAATCACTGGTGCGACCTGCAGACAGCCAAGGGCAAGGTTAGCTGGCAAAGGCACATTGCAGGTGTACTGATGTGGAAGACGCCAACTGATTGGTCAACGGTGCATTCCTTCAAGCCCAAATGAGCAGAGCTTGGCCCACACAGATTCCTGTTCAACCCCACTGCACCCGGGCAGTGTCACAGACAAGGAGACTGACGCCGGCGAGTTCAGTGTGTTTCAGGAAAAATCGTTCTTCGCAGAGTCTTACTGAATGTCGTTTTCCTTGCCGCCTTCGTCATGGCTGAGAACAAACCCTACCGTTACGGGCTCATCGTACTCGGGCTGCTGGTGGTGGCCCTCGGCCTCTTCATCATGAGTGTGGAAGAGCCACAGGTGTTTGCCACTTTCTGTGCCATGGGTATACTCATGGTGAGCGTGGGCACTGTGTGGAGTATGTGCCAGTGCTATCCCAAGGTAGGCAAATGAAAAGAGAGAACAGCACTCTGTATTAGACATAAATAATCTGTGACTCCATTGCACATATGAAGGTCATGCACAAAATATTCTTTGCACAAACTTTGTAGTATTCAGCTTGCTTTGATAGACTTGGCAAATGTTTCAGATGTAAAATTGGAAGTCTGCTGGACTATGTGAAACTTACCTCAGAAAATTACTGCCTTCATATCTTTCAGGTGACTTTGATTACTGGAAACCGGAAAGATCTTTGTGTCACTGAGAAGGGGGGGTTGATCTCTGTAACTGAGACTTCCAGGAGGAGGTACTGTGGGTGGGGACAGAGCTGTGTCCTTGGACCAGAGAGGTTTATGCTGTTCAACACACAGATGACAACAAGAATCGTTTAGCCTAAATTATCTTCTCCTAATGATATATATTCCGGAAGGCGCACAATATTGAAGTGCTTCACTATGATAGCCAGAAGCCTTTAGTGGATGCTCGCTCTATCTGTAATGACTGACTGTGGTCAGACAATCAAATCTGGAGCAATATTGTTATCAGTCCTGGAATATTAATGATAATGTAAAGGGCAGAAAATGAGCCCATAAAGAAAAGGACACCAGTAGATGTGTGATAGCCTGGAAATGTGGTCCATACAATAATTATCTAAAGGATTTCCATAATTGTGCATTGCTATAAAATAAACAGGCAACACGAACAAGACGTTTAATGAGTGTAAAAATAAGTGTTTTTTTCACAAGATGGAATAGGTCCTGTATTCAGAGGATTACAGTATTTTTAGAACATTTGAAAACCTGCATGTTACTGGAATGTTCCACTTACAGGGGATCACTGACACTGTATGCCTTGATCTGTCCCATCAGTGGTTCAGAGCCAGTGAGGGCCCCACTGGTAAGCTTCCAGGATGACATGGACTTTGAGGGTGATGAACGTTTTCCGCCTGAGCCAACCACGAGGACTGGAATTCAGGCAAACATAGCACGCGCAGGCCAAGTTGCAGCCCTCAACACCACCCGCAGCTGTCCTACTCTTGACTTTTTACACACAAGCACCCCATTGGCAAAGATGGATTCTGAGCCAGAGATGTATTATGGGAAAGTGGAGGACTTGTGCCACTTTGAGTCAGACTTGGACAGCGAGTAACATATTTTTTTACTGGACCTTGTTAAAAAAGAGACGAAAGTTGAATCACCTTCAGATTATTGCATAACAACCCTGTCAAGTTTTTTGTTCTGTTTCTATTGATTAATTGAATGCATTTATTAATATAAACCCTATTACTGCAAAACAAAATGTCTGATGTCTCTTTCGTAAATTAGATGTCCTCTGTGTTATCATGATTCATGACACAGGAGATAAGAACCTTGGTCAAGACAGCCAGGCGGACAGTTGGAAATCATCATCTGGGTGCAGTTTCCTTCACAGAGTGATCTGCTGGCTGAGACCATCAAAGCATACGCCAATAAGGGGCCGCTGGTGCTGGGAGAAAACACAGAACTGGGGGGGGGGGCAGTGCAGGCTTCCTTAGAAAGCTGCTGCCCCGGACAACCACATGATTGTGCTGCCTATAATTACATCAGCCCCTCTCTCAGATGACGGTTCTGACCAGGCCTGGCCTCAGGGTCACCCTCCATCTGTTCCCCTATCAGAGAGCCTGTTAAGGTAAATAATTACCAGGAGAGGTGACGATTGAGGAGTGGTTTTTTTTGTGTAACATTTACATCATGCCCTGAAGAATGATGACACTGCTCTGTCATCAGTTATGTGAAAATATCAAAACACTCTGAGTCATATTAGATATTAATTGAAAGGGATGGGCAGAATATCTAATACATGTATTTAAAATATGTATTTTAAATACAAAATTGCATTTGTAATTTGTATTTGACTTTATAAAAATTATTACATAATTTGTATCGAAATACTTTGATATTCAGTATTTTTGTATTTTCAAAATACAATAGTTTTCCCCCTAATGTACATGAGCTGATGCCAATTATGCAAAGGTTTGTGGATACACAAGGAGGAAGCTGAGTTTTGTCGGATATTTTAATGAATGGTCATTAGAGCCAATAGTCGGTCACTTGTATAGAACTAAAAGTGCATTCAGGCCTGTTTGTGTTTAAAGTTTTTAGGCTGTTTCTGAGGGAATAGCTTAAACTGTGCTTGTATTTAAAATACAAAATGCTATAGTTTACTTTGCTATTTTGTTGCCTGTGCTTTGTAATTGCTTTTGATACACTTACAGTATTTGGTATCAGATGTTTCTTGCCCAAGTCTGGCTATAGTTTTTTTTAATCTAAATTGCACAAAAATGCTGCAATTGTAATAACAATTGTGCAACAATGCCTGAGTTATGAATATTGAACCTTGGGTTTGCTTTTCCATTGTATTTCATTTGCCTGTTTACGATGAGCTGCCTGTGTTTCACATCATGATCTCAGACTAACGTTTTGGAATTTGATTCTGCACTTGGCTCCTCTCTCTCATAGACTTATTACAATAGGACATAAAATGAAACAAGTATACAAAAACAAGTAACAAAAATAAAATATTAAATTAAACACACAGAACACTAGCACACCTTGTTATAAAGGATAGCAAAACACTGAGACCTGCACGGAGCAGTACAGTGCACTACAGTGGCATACACCACGGGGCACTTTAGCACACTTATTCACACATCACAATCGTGCACTGCAGACAGGGCTGAACTTGGACTGCATTTTGAGGTTCACAATTGAATTTGCCAACCCAGGTGGCCCCCCGAGATATATTTTGTAGGCTCAAGGAGTCACAATTTCGGTGTGGTGGTGGCTCAATGGTTAGGGAAGTAAACTTATAATCAAAAGATCGCAGGTTCAAATCCCTGACCAGCAACGGCCCACTGACATACCTTGCGCAAGGTACTGTTTCCTAGGGGCTGAATTAACTGCCCCCTCCTATGTCACATATGGGGTAAATGCAAAGGTCACATTTTGCTGTGGTGTGTCAACAATGACAATTGATCACTAAATTCTATAAACTTCTAAGTCAGGGGTGGCCAATCTTATCGGCAAAGGGCCGGTGTATATGCAGGTTTTTGGGATAACCTTTAGATCAGCTGTTCACACCCAGGTGTGAGGACTCTTCAGCCAATCAATCCTCTAATTAGTAATCTAATTAGGGAGTTGCAGCGAAAACCTGCACACACAGCGGCCCTTTCTGGGTGAGATTGACCACCCCTGCTCTAAATATTCTATGTGACAACCTGCACTTTCAATCAATATCCAGAAGATGGCAGTATTTAGTATATAGCTAAAAAAATCTTAACAAATAATTTCAATTTAATTTAATTTTAAAGTATTTTTTACATAGTAACTTTTAAAGTGAATGCCTTAATAAACTAAAATGTAAAGCCACCAATACAATTTAATGCATTCTGTGTTATTAATTTCAATATATATGTATGCTGTTCACGGTAAAGACTTCAATGACCTAAAATCATAAAATCATTCACTGACTTAAGCTATGTAAAATTAAACATTCAGCAATATATTAACATGGTGATGGTATTTAAAGTACTTGTGTGCGTCTACTGTGTGAGCTATAACAGTATACTTTATACACTGTACGTTCATTGGATAAGTTAATGTGAGAAGATACGTGCCTGAATTCGCCAAGATGACAAAAAAAGTTGGCCGCATTTTACACAGATTCATCTTACAAGTTCAAACTAAAACCAGCTTCCCGAAAAATTGCAGATGGAATGCAAACGTACTTTTGATAAGACAAAGCAAACTTCCCATAAACAGAGCGTGAAACCCGACTCCTTCATTGTACCAATTCACAGGTAAGCATTAGTAAGGTTGGATCGTCCGATACAAACGGAGTGGCGTGACCCCCCAAAACGTCACTTAGTCCCGCCTTGAGGGATAGCCCTTAATCGGGCAGAAAGTGTCAGAACTGTTTTTATTGCCAGCAATCTCTGTCAACTCCACTTCAGTGGCCGCAATCCTATACACATATTGAAGAAAGAATATTTTCTCTGTCTCCTAATTTACCCATTTGTAAAATGGGAGCATTTGTTACCGTACGCATTATGACTTCTATTTTCTGCCTGCTAATTTGTGGCGTGTGTTCCGAAGATTACACCGAGGATGATGAGATGATTATTTCTCTTATTCTGCAAGATGATACACAGCCAGAATCTGGACGGGAACCTTCTGCAGATTTCTACAGGTGCCAGAAGGTAGGATGCCTCCGCCCCAGGGTCAGCAGATACGGACCCGTAAATATTCCGGTTCTTAATTTATTAATACACACGCTATGTTTAAACTTAATGAAATTGCCATAATAAAGTCTGAATGCTGTCTCTGATGTATTAAAATTGTTCACGTTAAATTCTATAACATACATATGCAAATATGGGTAAATTAAACGTGGAAGGCGCGTTTGCTTGCACAGACACAAATAGCTTAATATATATATATATTTTTTTTCACCATACAACTTTTTAAATGTATAAGCTTCTGGCATAATTCGTGCTTCCTTTACGTTTTGCGGCCAGGATGCGTGGCGGATCCCCGGACAGTATATCGTGATATTACGCGAAGGGACCCACGAGTCCCAGCTGAAGCGCACTATTCGGCGGCTACGGGCCAAAGCGGCAAAGCGAGGATACCTCATCGATGTGCTCCGGACCTTCTCAGGGGCCTTTCATGGCATCCTTGTCAAGATGAGCAGCGATGTGTTGGACCTGGTAATGCACACGGACTTCATTAGTCGGCTACATTACAATTCAGTTAATATTCTGCAACTCTATCTAGGGTTATTTATGCAAAAGTGGGACATTTTTTGGCAAATGATTTTGAAAAATCAAATATATAATTATTATTCTCCTGGCGTTTCTGCAGGCTGTGAAATTGCCCCACGTAAAGTACATCGAGGAAGACTCCTTCATCTTCGCTCAGGGCATTCCCTGGAACCTAGACCGGATAGTGCTGAATAAACATGCTGCGGGGAAGTACTCGCCGCCGAGTAAGTTTAGAGATAGTCTACGATCATTCTTATCCATACAGTGCGCGTTCCCAACATTTTGCAGTGTTAGCGGTAATGCAGGTGCAGATGTCCGGTGAGGTAGCTGAAGGATCTCTGTTCGCCCACAGATGATGGTGAGCAGGTAGGGGTGTATCTCCTGGACACGAGTGTTCAGAGCAACCATCGGGAAATCGAGGGACGAGTTCTGATCACCGACTTTAATATTGTGCCTGAAGAGGACGGAGTCCGCGTTCACAGACAGGTTTGTTCGTAATCAATGCTGCGCTTGCAAAGAATGCAGAGGCAGCGGATTTTTTCCAGATTGCACATTAGCAATCGTTATATACACCACCATACACTATATGGACAATATATATGTGTCATGCTGTATACTGAATTTTACAATGTAAACTCATTTTACACCCAGCGGCATTCCCACAGCCGTAAAAATTACATTAACTTTTACACGGTGCAGTTTGGGCTGAATTCCATCAGGTGGCAGAAGAGACTAACAAAATGACTGGCTTAAAAAAAAACATAAAATCATGGCGTTTCGAGGGGTTGTACCGGGTCCATGTTTTTACTCTCATTCAAGCCCATAATTAAGAAAATGGATCAGACCAATTAAGCTGTCTTCTGAAATTATTAGTCGATAAAAACACAGCTGTCAAACTTGTACATATACACTGCTTATAAGTAATAACCTTGGATTGCTTTCTGTAAGAAAGTCAATTAATAACACAGGTAATAGGATGGATTATACATTAACCCCAGTTTGAAAAGTAGACTTAATGGACAATGGCACGGTATTTCCTATGGTGAAAACTATTACAGACTATAGAAGGGGTGCAATTTTGTCTCTTGATACGAAAGCCAGAGGTGGAAAGTTCAGGTTCAGAAAGTACCAATCCAGATCATGTTTTTGTTTCAACCAACCAGTTGACCATAAAGAGTCACATTCACAGAGTACTCAATTGGTTGGTTGAAACAAAATCATGGTATGGATTTCCACTTTCTGGACCTGAACTTACCACCTCTGATGAAAGCTAATAATTTTCTGAACGGGCAAGGATGATCTTGATGCAAATGCAGTTGGCTATATGATGGATTATCCCCTCCCATTCTGACACTCGTTCTCTGTCATAGGTCAGCAAGTGTGACAGTCATGGCACCCACACAGCAGGAGTGCTGAGTGGGCAGGGTTCAGGCGTGGCACGGGGTGCCAACATACGCAGTGTCCGTGTGCTGAACTGCCAGGGAAAGGGTACTGTGTCAGGAGCCCTAGCTGGTAAGTTCCCAAACCAGCTACGTGAAAACATTGAAAGAAGATATTATTATTTTCTCAATAGCCACCTGCTAATCAGCCAGTTGAGTGACCATTCTTGGATTGACTTCCAGGCCTGGAGTATGTCCGTGCTTCTGTGCTGGCCCAGCCCTACAGCCCCCTTATCGTTCTTCTGCCCTTTACTGGGGGGTTCAGTCGCACTCTTAACACGGCCTGTCGGGAGATGGTTAGCAATGGCGCGATCCTCATTGCCGCGGCAGGAAACTACCACGACGATGCCTGTCTCTACTCGCCTGCTTCGGAACCACAGGTAGCCAGTCATAGCGACCGGTATTCGCTCAGCTTAATGCCAAGATGGGCCAATGGTAGCTGCTCATGGAAATACTGGATACTGTTCTCACTGTCCTCCCTGACACAGGTTATAACTGTGGGTGCCACCAACCTTGCTGACCAACCCATGAACAAAGGGATACTGGGGACTAACTATGGCCGATGTGTCGACCTCTTTGCCCCCGGAGATAACATTGTCAGTGCCTCCAGTGATTGCGCTACGTGTTTCACTGCCAAAAGTGGAACCTCACAGGCAGCTGCCCATGTGGCTGGTAAGATCAGAACCAACGTACGGGTTCTCTTAAGTTGATGAGAACCAATTTAAGCTTCTTCTATGGAGCTATTTATTATTCTGTTTTGTGCTTGTATACCTTTAATACAAAATAATTAATAATACCTATACCAGATTGGTATAGTTAACAGGGTTGGGGCCATACTGGAATGCATTCATTAATTCCAGTCCAAATCAAAAAACTGTTGGGAACAGAATTGGAACTGAATTTGAATTTCAGGGAGATTTTATTCCCAGGTTCCAGTTCCATTTAAAGTCCAGTTCCATTTCTTTATTTGGACTGGAATTGATGAAAACATTCCGGAATAGCCCCAACCCCGATAGCTACCCAAATATAGTTATAGTGAATTGGAGTTGCCCACCTGCCCGTGAGTGTACATGTGTGAGTGAATGGTGTGTCAGTGTGCCCTACGACGGGTTGGTGTCCCATCCTGAGTAGTTCCCTCCCTTGCACCTGTAGCTTCAGGGATAGGCTGTGGACCCCCTGCAACCCTGTATAGGACAAGTGGGTACACAAAAAGGATAGATGGATGGATGGATGGAAATAGTATGATCTGTGTCTAATTTGTGCCTAATCTAATAGTATACTTTTATGTACACCTAAATGCTAATAGAGAATGCTGCGTGTGCTCAGTGACTGAGGGGGTCGTTATGGTTGCACACCTCCTGGGCTTTGATTGCTGCCTGACTTGTGCGTGTGGAGTTTTAAAGTTCAGATGTGTATCCTCGCACACTGCAAAGACGTGACATACAAGGACAAAAGTATTGGGACACCAGCTTGTCCAACATCTCACTCTGAATCAAAGAGCATTAATATGAAGTTGGCTCACCCTTAGTTGTTATAGCCTCTGATCTTCTGGGAAGGCTTTCCATTAGATGTTGGAACATTGCTGGTGGGATTTGCTGCCATACAGGTTGGGTATCGATGTTGGGTAATCAGGTCCCTTTCTGTGAGCTTGTGTGGACGACACCTCACAGCTGAACTTGCTCCTAGATGTTTCCACTTCACAGTCCAAGACAGCTCTAGCAGGACAGAAATGGTGTCCAATGACGGTGCTGGGCTGTTCCGTATAACCCCACATTCTGCTGCCATTGTTGCTGGAGGTTGCATGGCTGTGTGCTTAATTATACACCTGTATGTCAACAGTGGGCGTGGCTTACTGTATGTGGCCCATTCCTGTCATTTTTACTGGTGTCTCAATACTTTCGTCCATATCGTGTTTGGCGGTTTGCCCATGCTGGGAGAATTATTTTTTTTCTGTGAAGGACAAGCAACCATGCATTGGCTGTTTAATTAAAAAAGAAAGCTTGCTGTTTTTGTAGAAATTTAGGTCAAAGTTCTAAAAACACTTGCACTGAAGCTGAAGTTTAAGCTCAGATAAAAGAAACCAAAATGGAAATGAATAATATATCTTTATGGATCATCTAATGTTATATGTCCTCTATTAGGAATAACAGCTGTAATCCTCAACTCAAATTCCAACCTCACATCCACCGAAACCCTTCACCAGCTGCTACAGAACTCCGTCAAGCACGTCATGGATTCCAGTGCCTTCCCAGAGGAGCACCGCTTAGCCACACCCAACATGGTGGCTGGACTCCCCCCCTCCACATCTAAAGGTCAGAGTTCACATTGGTTTTAGCGGTGACATGACACAGAAATACTGAAATGCACATGTAGGAACTGCTTCCCTCCAATGGTGGTCTATGTATCGTCCCAGGTGGCGGGTTGATGTGCCGTTCAGTATGGTCTCCAAAGTCTGGCTCCTCAAGCTTAGACATGTCAGTAACCCGCTGCCGTGCTGGAGAGGAGATGTTTAGCTGCTCCAGCTTCTCACCCAGCGGCGTTCGTTCAGGAGATACCGTCCATGTGAGTGCTAACCGTATTCCACAAATACCTAGCATTTCGAAAAGAGCCACTTCAGGTTGTACAGATTGCCACACTGCACAACAGAGTCCATGCCAACAATTGTTTGTTTCTGTCTCTGGCAGGAGCGAGATGGTCAGAAGGAGTGTATCGCTTACAACGCCTATGGAAGCCAAGGCGTCTACGCCATTGCCCGTTGCTGCACTTGGGAAGGTGTGCATTGTGAGGTGAGGTCTGGCCAGCAGCAGGGTGAACAGGTGGAATGCCCCAGCTCAGATCACCATCTCACGGGTAAGACCACTTTGCTCGCCTATTTAGGTTATAACGTCAGTTATATTATCGCCTATTTAGGTTATAACGTCAGTTATATTATGTGTATTTTGAGGACTTTGGCTAAATGAACATATAATCCAGCATTAGAATAAAAGATAGAGCTTAAGTTGATGATAAACCGAAATGGAAACGTTCTGCAACACATCAAATTGTTTTCCCTCAGCTCTTAGAAAACCCGTATCTACCTTGAACTTGAATCAACCATCAAACACACATAAAGGCATGTTTTAGTCCTCTCAGCTTTTGCCAGAACCAGATAACCTGAACTTTCCCCCACAGGTTGTGGCTCTCATTCGGTTTCCGGGGTGGCGGTTGACATGGTTCGCCCTCTCCACGGTGACAAAAAGGCATGCTCTGGGACGGTGGGCATGAAATCCCACGCTTTGTGCTGCCAGGCCCCCAGCCTGGAGTGCCAGTTGAAGGAGCACACATCCCCTGGATCTAGGGAGCAGGTATGTGACGACTGTTTCATTTATGGAAAGTAGGGTTAACAAATTCTCTTATCATCCATTCATGCTAAACTTTGAGATTCTAACTAGCCCATCCTCACTGCATGCATTTGACTGTAGAAGGCTTAGAAGGATCAACCTGTTAAGTTTGATGTGATGTGTTACGTAAAACAGTTTCGGGGCCATAACTTTTTTATTCATTAAGGTGAAAAGAAGGATACATTTCGTTAATTGAAGTTTAAAAAGGGGCAAAAAATAGATGGAAAGGGGGCTAAGTTACTTTAATTGAAACAAAGTGATGAGTGTAGCTTTTCTCCTAGGAGTAATTATCGGTACGTTAGTACACACTCATTACATTTTGGTTCAGTATACACAATGAAATGAATAACACATCTCTTGACACAGGCAGAACCTAAATACTCAAGTAGATGTTCAGCATGGAAAAGATTACGCTAATTGTGTCTGTGAGTTTGTTAGGCTAGTCCTGGTTACTGTCAGTTATAATCGGTGGTTTGGGAACATTTTGGTTTCCAAAAAAGTAGACTAACACTGGAGAGAGTAACTGATAAAACCAAGACTGTCCGTCGGCTCTGTTATACTGAATTGAGTATGTTGCTGAAAACACATCCAATATACTAACTCATCTGAGATGACATCATCCGAATTTGTGAATGGCCGGAACAAGACAAAAACCATCTTTCCGTGGCATTTAAGCAAATTCAGCTATATACCGATGACCATTCTTGGTAGTAGAGCACAAGGGATTTAGTTCATTACGTATGTTATGATATTTTCATTTTTTAATTTTATCTAGTTTTTACAATGTACAAATAACTGTGTGTTTTTATTTAAACATATCGTTGGGCACATTCCCATTGGCTAACAGCTTTTCCATATTGTGATTGTGGTTTAAATATGAAATAATCTCAGAACAAATTCTGTTTTTGCTGCTTTACCAAAATTGCACTGAACGGGGAACCCAAAACCGAGGTTTGCACTGAACCGTATAGTCAAGTCACGTTTATTTATAAAGCACTTTACAAACAACAATAACAGCTGACCAAAGTGCCAAGCAAAGAAATACGACCTGATAGACAAACAGAAAGGACAACATACAGGACCAAAAATATTGGGTACCATTACTCCCCTAATACTAAGCATGAAAAAAACTGTGGAAAATGGCTATTTAGATTTATACGGTCAATTCTTTAGATTTTTTTTTTTCAGATCAATTAACATTGCACCGTATTGCATTGTACCTGGGTTGGTCGCGGAAACGCTGTTGTCATGTGATTCAAACAACATGACTGAACAAGGAGAGAGTCATAATTCTTGGGTTATAGTTACTGGACGCTGCCCAGCAGAGACAGAATATCTCATATCATTAAATGGTAAACAACAAGCTTATCATGCCTCAATCTGAGTTCCTTAGGGTTTCATTAAAGTTATGTGACATGATATTTTCAGAGGTATTTTTGCATTTTCCACTCTCGTGTGTCAGGTGGAGGTTTCCTGTGAAGAGGGTTGGACGTTGACGGGCTGCAATGCCTTGTCCCAGGGAGTAGTGACTCACGGGGCATATGCCAGGTGGGACACCTGTCTAGTGAAAAGCTCCGGGCAGAGGAATGAAGTCACTGTGGTTGCAACTTGTTGCCGTCAAAAACAGGCCCCTGATCAAGCTGCGAGTAAACAATAACCAGCCTGTCCATCTCAGGACTCAGCTCCGCCCTTCGAGGGCCTTGGAACGGCTATTCAGATCATCTCTGCCTTTTGTCATTGCATGTAAGCTGTATATATTCAAATAATGGCATTATGGACATAGAAGCTTTGTCTGAAGAGGCACAGAGGAACCATTACGTCCCCAACAGCTCCTTTAAAGGCTTTCTCTTATTTGAAAACAACTAGAGAAAAGACATCAGGCAGTTAATATCTGGTTAAAAACCCCGTACATTGCCATAGAATGTTTGCATAACAACAAACCAAGCAATATGATACGTATTACAAGTGATTAACACATGGGACTGTATCGTATATATAACAAAAAGTGTTTTATAAAACTAGGTGACGCACTGTTGCCTCACACCTCTGGGGCCAACGTTCGAGTGTTCGATCAGCACCCCATCCTGGGTTGTTTCCTGCCTTGTGCCCATAGGCTCTGGAATCCCCCCCGTGACCCTGAATAGGACAAGCAGTTATAGAAAATGGATAGTGATATATTAAACACAGTTTTTTACTTTGTACTGTTTGAAGGTACCAGCAGGTCTGGTATTAATCATCTGTATTGCTGGTGCCTTGTGGTTAATTTTCAAAGATAAATGTTGAAATAGTCTCAACATACACATGCTGTCTGGCCATTATAATTCAGTATATTCAGGTACTTAAATTTAGTTTTTAAGGTCACCGTGGCATAGTTAGCAATACATTGCAATGCTGTTTTTCTCTCGGAATAGTGAGATGTGTTTTATATTATGACTGACTCGATGCCTTTATCTAGTTCATATTGAGTTTGGTAAAAACAAAAAATGAAAAACTACCCAAACAAAACTAAAGGGGGAATAACGCTCCATGTTAGAACCTCACATTGTTCTTTGTGTGGTACACTTCATTTAAGACTTTATGGGAAATCCTGTTGTATATATGACTTTTTTAGGGCTTTGTGTGACAACTACAAACTCTATCCTGTGTATGTTTTTTATTTTGAATTTTATTTTTAAATTGACATTGACATTCATCTTCATAAAACATGCCATCATCCAAACTAACATTCACAAGGGCATCTGACTTGCAAAACTGACTTTCTCAGATTCTAAACCAATTTCCTTTACTTACAGATAAGCAAAAAATATATATTGCTGAGATGCAAATTTTTGACTTTTGGATTGTAATATAAACAAGTGTGCATTTTGTCAACCATTTGTATTGCATTCATTTTTAAATAAAATCAATTTAAAATAAATTATTGTTTAATTTGTATTTAATAATAAATGCATTGATTTTCCTTTTGTACCAAGGTGAATCCATTTCAAAGAGTGAACTATGCATTTTGTCAAAATTGCTTACTGTACAAAAAGTTTTTTCAAAATTAAAATTGTCATTCACCAAGGTGGCGATTAAACTCAGCCATAACACGTGTCATATCATTAGCGAATAGTAGAGATTTCAACAGCATGTATGTTTTATTCTGACCTGGTCGTACCCACGTGTCACACCCCCTCCTCATGGAAATGCCGGTTCGCCAGCGGCTAGCAGACCCACCTGCTTCGACCCTTTAAATCCCCGGCGTACCTCGCCTTCAGGGTGAGGTATTATTCAATCGAAGGCTACCTCCTGACGCTGTCTCTTGTCCAGTCCTAACCCTTCCTTCCTGCCTGATCCTGCTCCCGTAGAACTGATCACCGAACCCTTCTGCTTGGTGACTCAGACCTTAAGTAATAGACTCTTGTGTGGCCCAGCTGTGCACTTGACAATTTGAAAAAAAAAAAAAACACAAAACTGAAATACCATCCATCACAACCCAGAAATGCATTACCAGTATACTGTATCTTTCAAAATCGTAGCCTACTGTATATCCTACCTGCATTTTAGCCGATTGCGACCCTGTACTGCATAAGCAGTCAGAAGATGGATGGAAACTCCAGTAATAAAAATGAAAAGCAGCATAAAGCAAGGCATTCACGTGCCAATGTCGCAAGAATAGGAGTGTATATATTTCGAAAACCCTGCAGCCTCTAGAGATTCTTTCTGAATCCTTCACTGCTTTACAGTCTTCTTAAATGATATTGATCTCTCTGTGCTTCCAGTTCTAATCAATAGACTGATAGCGAAAACACAAGACATAAAAAAGCCATAAAACACAATTCCACAAAGACTCAGGCCAAATAACACCCAACACAGAGTCCAAAAGCTCCTACTGTTCACCAAATATAGTGTCCGCGGAAGAACAGGACAAGCCTATAAATCGTTTCTGTGTTAAAGGTGAAGAAAACAAATACGATTCTAAACACACGATAACTGAACATATATCAGAATAAGACAATGTATATACGATGTCAGCAGTATTCCGAACTCATCAGGGTTTAGTAGCTATAGATAATAGGGTTACATTAATCTAAATACTTCAACCAGCTCTGCACGCTAGTTCTGTTGAAACCCATGCAAGTAATTCTATTTTACAGATATTAACATGCGGAGGTGCAATTATCCAGGAAAAAAAATATATACAAGAAGAAGAATAAGGCGTAGTGAAATGGTGTTATCTTTCAGTGAACACAGAAATGACTTTGAAGTCAGCACACTCGGTAATACAGGCTTAACATGCTGCTCATATTTTAAGAACTGAATTAATATATTACATAAACGCTCCAGGATCATCCCAGCAGAGGCCCCTCTCCTTGAGTAGTCCAGTATAACTTCAACACACCTGATTTAATTAACTACAAGGCTGAAAATTGAAAATGAGCTTTTAGTTAAATACAACAAATATAGGAACCATAGTAACTACAACATATGCAAGCCCTGCTCCAAAAGATAAAACCCTTGGGGAATGAAGAACATCCATCCATCCATTTTCCAAACTGCTTATCCTTACTGGGTCGCGGGGGGTCCGGAGCCTATCCCGGAAGCAATGG
>JAODJX010000035.1:6819070-6836214 GCA_026776945.1 Isichthys henryi | reverse complement strand
GCCTCAGCATGTTTTTGGACTGTGGGGGGAAACCGGAGTACCTGGAGGAAACCCCACGACGACATGGGGAGAACATGAAAACTCTGCACACATGTGACCCGAACCCGGGTCCCAGAGGTGTGAGGCAACAGTGCTAACCACTGCACCACCATGCCGCCCCCTATTTGATATCCGTTTAAACATATTTATTCATTTCAATATGTTTTCTTCTTAAAGTCAGGAGAAGGATTCGTATAACTCAGTTAAAGCATGTTTATTGGCTTTCATTAGAAATGCCCAAGTCAGAGCACTGCGAAATGGGTTGTACTTGCAGTATTGCAGGTTTTCCACCCGATGGTACTTGGGATCAGTGGGACTTGGGATAACCAATAAGCAGCAGGATATCCGAGGCAAGATGCCAGCCAAACAAGATTCCTGGGCTCAGGACAACTAAGCCTGTCACAATGCCAGCAACGCTAACCAAAACCTAGAGATAAAATGCAAGTATATTAAACCCAATCTTTAGATTCCAAATCAAACTGCCTTATGCTCAAAATGGAATGATTTCAACTGAATATTGTGTGATGCTTACTGCGTAGTGTAAATAGGATTCAGAGCTACCCCACACTGACCTCACTCAATTTCCTGATTACTAACTCAATACAGGTGCAACAATCAGTAAATGATTGGGTCTGTCAAGACAGTTTTTTTTTTTAAATCTGTTAGTAGTGTTAGAGTACTATTAATAAATTTGGAAACTTGGCACTGGAAAATTCACGTATGCTGGTGTTAAATTGCCCATTTTACTATAGTGGACATAATTGGCTATGAAACTGGGAGCAACCACTAAAAGGCTTTAAACAGAGGCAGGACTGAACAATGCTAGCTAAGCAAAAAAACAGCCAAGGGATAAAAGCTTCAAGCTGATGCAAGGACATTAAGATGCAGATGTTCCTGAATTCACAGAATGAAGGGTGATTGTGAGCCTAGTAGTGGCTTTACTCAACACACAAAGACATTAAATTGGACATTAAATTCACCCAGTCGCCAAATATGCATTACAGAATCTGGTTCCAACTTCCGTCAATATTTTGCAGTTCACTGGAGTCACATCAGTCAGTTTTGACCACCAAAGCTCCTCAGGGAACAGTATAATGAATGTGTTGTCCAGGGCAACACTCAATATGTGTGGCTCCTTTACAGCTGAAAGCATGCATAGTGTGACCTTTTTCAAGATTATGTTAAGCGTTTATACTGTAGCAAAGCATTACTGCTCTGGACAGATTACATGAAAGATATCTTAATACCTTCTACTGTACTGTAAGTGCTGTGTGCAAATTTGCTCTAAAACAATACAAGGAGACAATTTAGACTGCACTATATTTTACTTATACTGTGCTGCTGTTTGCTGATGTTCCACAAGCATCAAAAGACTCTACAGTACCTCCTGTTTATAGGTATGATAGTCTGTTGAACGCTCCTGAAGTAGCTGACCCCTAGTCTAGGATGACTAACCAGCTAACCTCATAAAATCTCCCCCACATTCACACGTATGATAAATTAAATAAATCTGTCTTTAAGTTGAATTTGGGGGTAAGTCAGAAAAACGATAAAACAATACATAACAATAATCATTATACAGTAATAGTAAAAGTAACTACATATAAAGTAACTACTTGACCGTATTGTATATATCGTATTTTATTTTATTTTTTATTTCTTATTTTCTTTTGTTTGATACTACAGTTATTGCTTAAGGACTTTCTGCATTCTGCTTATTTCTGTTACACTGTCCACTTTGCTGCTGTAAAATGCAAATTTCCCACCCGTGGGACTAATATCTTATCTTATCATATCTTATCTTGTATGGTACTGTACCCCGAGCTGAAATCATGCAATGTTTTCACGAGCGGCACAAAGTAGTGCATGGAATCTTTGTATTGAACAAAATTTTGAATATAATAAGCTTTATGACAGTCTGTTCATAAGTGCGAGATGTCAGCAAGTCAGACATTATTTACCTGGGGATTGACTGTAATTCCTTTTCGCTTATGTTCAGTACAGTATGTATATGCCCTTGGATTACACGTGTTCAAGCTCAAATCTATAAACAGCATTGGTAAGATCAACCAAATCAAAGCACATATTCAGTGTAATAAGCCACCTTGTAAAAATTAACTCTGACTGTGAAAGGCACTGATAAAATGTTAATAACCTTACATAAAGTTAATTTGTAATCTCCATCATATACGTGAAGCTTCTGACACGATATCAATAATTAAAATCTTTTGATCTGATGGGTATTAGGAGGAGCTGGTAGAATTTATGAATATCAATGGAAGCTACGTAAGATTCCTTGTCTGCATGCCTTTGTAAAGCTTTGATGGCCCCTTTACATAAACTGCTTTTGCCATTTTATACCCAGTTATCGTGGTATAAAAGAATTTGTATATAAGTAGAATACGAGTAAATCGAGATGGGACTTTTAAATAGCTGTTCCTGGTCCCACTCAGTGCTTTAAAATGGTCAGATGCAATGAATTTGGTGACATTCAACTTTTTTCTCATACTCAGTGTACTGCGGTACCTTGAGTATGTCCTCACTCCGAGCCTCTGTTCCGGCAGGTGGCCTTCAGTTGAATATGGGGTGGGATGGATGACTAAGGATTTCTGACAAAAGTGCCAAAACAAATCAGAACTTCGAATTGACAGACTTTGTCATTTGCCCTTAAACTTTAGGTAATGCAGACTTGCTGAAAGGTCATATCACCAATAGTTCTTCATACTAATTACTTATTAATGAACATGACGGTGAAAGATATACAAGTCCATTACATAGTCCCTGGATAATAACTATAAATTTCATTAATTGATGCTATTGTCTGAATAAAATAATTACTAAAATGTACCTTTATGGTCGATACAGCAAGTGTTCAATATTAGCCATTATTTTGATTTCCCACTTCATGCAGTAAAATTTGAAGGACCGTCTTTTCTATGTGGTTGTCTGAAACCTGCATATAAGTTTCACTGATAGACAGAAATTATCCTTAAACCATAAAAAATGGTCTTTGCATTGCATACTCTGTCAACATTTATTTGCTTTCAGACACTGAAATATGAAAACAAAACTCATTTAAACAAATATGTGTATTTATTTTGTTTTGTTTTGCCATTAATCCACCATAGTAAACAGACTATCAAGAACCCCTGATAATGGGTCTCCACTACCAAATTTCACAGTTACAAGAAAGCAATTTCAATGACAAGCCTCACCAACTAAGGAAACCCCAGGAGGCTGAATAAACAAACCGAAGCAGGAGATGGGAAACTGTACAATGCCCTCAGAATGCAGTGTCACATTACTTTCAACAGCAATGCCACAGAATTTCGCTACACATAGAATTAAAATTGCTTGAGTGATAGTCATGGATGTGGCTGGGTAAATAAGCTTCTAGCCTGTATGTAGCTCCATTTAATATACCATTTATCAGAAACTGCATAATTCTTCTAATTTTAATTAATGACGCGAATAATAGCGGCGGTACTAATAACCACAGCAGACAGTGCAACACGCAGTTTGTAATGGTTGTGTCAGGCTTGCATCCAGTACCATTTTTGTCTCCAATCCCTGATGAAGCAAATGCAAACACAGTGATAAATGTGGTAGGAAAACATTTTATCGATTTTATTCATCTTAGGAGACCCACCAATGAGAAATATTGAGCACCTTCTAGCACTGGAAAGATGAAAACTGGCAATTAAATAGAGATTGATTCAGAGGAGATAAAGTCACTGGCTGTAAAGGGCTTTGACACATGTGATAATACTGTCAGAGCCTTGGTATTGGGGCTACTATTTAAATAATATTTTAATGATATATTTTACACTGTATTCTTTTGTCATAAAGTGTAGTACATTCTGTGTCCAGCACAATTTAAATCAAGAAGAAAAAACCATATGAAATTGCAACAAGGGGATTGACAAAACAATGCAAATACTCAGTAATATATGAACATCCAGGGCCTAATAAGGAATTGGGCCAAACTTTGCCTTCAGAACAGCTCTTGTCTTTCTTGCAGTCCAGCAGTGCAAGTCCTGAACTGTGTCTAGTTTGCAAGTAGACTATTCATCAACAAAAAATAGCAACTGTCCTGTATCTATGGCCTCTCCATGAGCTTGGACCTCTGTTCCTTTTTGCTGATTTAGTCATCTATGCTTGGCATAATATTTCATGCTATTGGGGTTATTCCCCGCAACATTTCAGATAATTTTTCCATTTTTACGACCAATGCATCTGTAGTTCAGGCACCAGCTCTTTGGCCTCTGTTAGCTGCCTAATGTTTTTCTTTTTTTAAGCTCACATGTCAAAGTGATGACTGTCATACCTCTTTGATAACTTACTTGCACTGCCATGTGGCATTTGCCCTAATATGACTTACCTTTGTAGATGATTTTGTGATTTATCTACTTCAAAGTTTCTTTTTGAAGTGCTGCTTCTGTTATTTTGTCCATCCCCACATTACCAATTTTCTTCTTTATTATCTGTTCAGTTCAATTTTATCCTGGTTTTGAACTGGATAGGAAGAAATATTATTTCATGAACTGGAAAAATCCAGTTGAGCGATGAGATTTTCTGGTGATGACGGAGGTCCAAGAGACAAGGGTTCATTGACATGCTTTAACGTAGCCCAAACGACAGCAGGTGCCCTCTTGTGAAACATGAAAAAGCAGAATCTTTATGGCCGGGTGTTGGCTGTGGAGGTCCAGGGTCACTCTGTTTCACAGATGGGGTGGGAAATCTCACAGGGGTGGCTAATCACCTGGGAGAGAGAGGGCCAGCAGCTCCATGCTGAGGTCACCCTCAGGCCAGGGTTACTGCTCATCACTCCTGCGTAGGACAATGAGCTACCAGACGGACTCCCCAAGTACACGTCTGGAGATGTACTGCTCCCTGCAGAGGGAAAATGAAGCCTGTCAATATATTCTATATTAATTCTTCTCATTTGCTGGTCACCTGATAAGGCGATTAGGAGTAATTCACTCAACAGTATTCACGGTATTCAATTCTGAAAGCACTGATATGATGACTGCATATACAGTAGTTTTATTTTCAATAAATCATTTGCAAAATAATTTGTTATTAAAACATAATGCACAAGATTATTGAATGATAATTAAGTAAAATGGCAACAATGTATAAACTAGGTGTGGGACTCGATTAAAAAATATATCTAATTAATTAGAAGCTTTGAAATTAATCGATTCAAGATAAAGTGCTATGTCTACCATCTAAAATGGTATAATTACTTACCTTAAATACTTACCTGATAAGCTGTTAAGTGGTTCGCGATCTGTGAAAAAGGCAATATAAACACTGAAGTGCTAATCGCGCTAGCACACCAATGGGATTTACAGTGTTATATTAGCATTACACAAGTCGCTAGTTAATTTAACCGCTTGTAAGTGCAAAGTATTTATTGTGTATTGTTCGAGTTGTAATATATGTATTATGTGTTCAGTTCACAATACCTCTTTTAGTAAACATCTACTAACTGCAACATTTACAGTGGGAAATCAAAATAATAGCTAATAAGATTCTGTTAGCTATCTGTCAAGCTAAAAATTGCACACTCACATTAGCAAGGACAGAATAGTGTCAATAAAATGTGTTAATTTTTTTTATTCATTATTTTTTCTGTAATTAATTAATTAATCGACATTAACATGTTAAAGTCCCAGCCCAAGTATAAACTATCTTACAAAGTCTCAAAACTGACTTGTTCTCTGTCCTTGGCATAAATTATATGTTCGGTGTGACCCTGTAATTGGATATGTGCTGTCAGAGATTGATGGTGGGATGTATCAGACTAAGAACTTTAGATCATTTATGACCTTGTGTATGAGTATATTTGATTATATTTTGTATAAATAAGGTCCACGATGCCGGCACGGTGGTACTGTGCTTAGTACTGTTGCCTCACACCTCTTGTAATGGGGTTCAGGTTCACATCCACATGTGTGGCATTTTCATGTTCTCTCTGTGTCATTTCCTCTGGGTTCTCAGGTTTCCCAGCACAGTCCAAAAACATGTAAAAGTTATTTAGAATTGCCAAATTGCCCATAGTTGTTACTGTGTGTGTTCATGTGAAATTAAATGCATTTAATTTTAAAGTTGCATATTTCGGTAAACATATCAGTATTGGCTGATATTTGTTAAAAATCAAGATTTCAGTATTGGTCCAATGTGTCAATCTTGTCCAATATTGCCAATTATATCAAGACAGGATTATATCAAGACTGTGTCAGCATTTTCAAATCAAATTATAACATATCTGAGTAGTCCAAAATTTCCTGAAAACAAAACCATAAAATATATGTGGCTAATTGATGTACAAAATGTACTAAACGTAAAATCAAATGATAGAAAAATGCTTAAAAATGGATAGGGTTTAAAGAGTTACTGTGATTTGGTGTAAAACATCCTGCTTCAAAGTTCAAATGCAACCAATATGGTGTCTTATTTGAAAATATGTCACGTTTGTACAGAAGCATTTATATTGAAATTTTAAGAAAAAACTTCCATAGTTTAAATTATACTATGGTACAAATTTTAGGCCATACTGCATTTGCTCGCATATAGAAAATGGCCACATTTAATATCATATTGATGGCTAATGTCCGCAACTAATCTGAAAGAACCATTAAGTCAATATCCTTCATGCCATAGACATCAAAATGCTCACCACATTATCCTCTCAGACAAGTACCCTACAGGTCAATATTAGTATAGCCACCACATTGGACCAAAGACATGCACAAATTTTTCTGTTGCTATTGTACATTTTTTTAACAGAACATACAACAGAATTTGGTAAAAGGGGACCAGTTTCTATCCCCTCCAGAAGCCTGCATATTTGTCTTCTTGCGTAAAAGAATTTGCAATGGATTTGTATAAAGCCTCAGGATCTTCAGAACTGATGCTGTTTAGAAAGATGACTTAGAATTGTTCATCCTTCTTCCCTTCCAAAGTCTCGTCTTGGAATTCATTTTTTCTGGTGACCTTTTGCGATAACTCTCAGAAGCAGCAAAGCAGAGTTATAAATCCTCCCTCGTTTAACTGGGGTGACCTTTTGCTAGTTCTGGAATGTCCTTTGATCTGTGAGAGCTCTTCAAAGTTTATAGCTCTACTGAATCGCAGACTTTTAAACTGCTGATTAACATAAAGTTTTTGGTTGACGATATTAAATCAAAATGATTTTAGTTAAACATGGACTAGATTCAGCTGATCCACAGTTCTTTTTGCCACATACAGTAAGTATAAATTTCTCAACGCTAAAATAAATGTAGTGTATACATGCAGTACGATTTTATTCTGCTGCAGATAATAAAATGCAAAACTGTAATAAAAAGTAAAATTGTAGTTGTTTGTCTGTTTACTAATTCTTATTTTTTCTATTTACTGATTCAAGTAGGACATAAAATGCAGTTTGCCAGTAGAATATTAACAGGATAACAAATAAACTAATAAACAAAAGGGACTTTATACACTCCTGTTTCAGTTGGGTAATAAATTGTGAAGTGCGAGAATGTGCAATAAATTTGAAGTTTTCTGTATTATCGTCCAGAAAATTATGTGATGAATTTCTGCTGTTAAACTAAGAATGTGGGGTTCCAGACTAACTTTTCCAGTGGTAGCACTGGTGCCAACAGCTTTCTTAGCTGGTAACGCCGGCACATGATTTGGTCACAGCCTTTGTCTTTTTTTGGTAGAGCATGATATTAGTCAATGACCTTGCATGTTGATGATTAGTTGTCCTAGTTTGTGTACCCTAGGTTTTGCATTGATGAAAGATTGACAGTGACTTAAAACTTGATATTTGCAGGGTATTTTAATCTAAACATAACTTAGTAGCATTCATTTAGTCCTAGCAATTCAAATCAATGAGGTCACCTCTTATGGTGCTTTTCCACCGTACCAGGTACCGTATTCTTGGTGCCATGTATCAGACAAAATAAATGTATTATATGGATCAGTTATTTTTAAGTTAAGTGATGTTTGTTTATGAAACTGTACTAATGATGTTAGTGTTATTTTAAATGCGCAGTGTGAGCCGACAACAGCGATAAGAGACAGCTAAGAGAAGAATATCTTACGGAAAATATACTAAACTAAGAACGTTTCGGGAAACACATTGGAGCATTACGAAACAATTTAAGGTAGAATGACGTAGTGTTAAGAAGGTTTCAGGAAACACACCCATGATTGTCTCACTGATCGCATGCAGTGCTCCTGCAAAAGCAGCGGCAGTAAACTTTAGACTGGTTTTTTAAACCTATACTTGATAATGCTGGAAAAAGGAACCACCATTAAAATTACAAAGCTTGCTATGTTTGGTTTCCTGTGATTAAGTGAATGTTTTTGCGCAATTTATTAATGACTTGAAACCAGCAGACTATCGCGGTCCTTTCAATGTGGCTGCACGTGCATGAAATGCCATGTTGATCTTAACATTATACAGTGTGCCAGCGTAGCGCCACAGTGTCGCGTTGGGTAGCGCTGTCTCCACACACCTCCGCTTGTGTGCGTGTGCATGTTCACCCTGTGTGTGGGTGCCGAATTCCTTATACCGTCCAAAAACATTTACTAAATTCACCGTATACGTGTGACTGAGTGAGAATCTAGTGTGTGGCTGGATCATGCCTTGTGCCAATTGCAATGTATATATATTATATTATATTATATTATATTATATTATATTATATTATAAACGATTACTCGATGAATCATCAGATTAATCGGTAGATTACTCAATTATTAATATAATCGATAGTGACGGCCCTAGGTTATATACTAAAAATAATAGAGCCTACCAACAGTCCAAGATTAGCCTTTTCCTTTGAATGATGAGTTTACTGTCATTTTCATCTCTTGGAATTCCTCTTTTGCCTGCTCTTTGTTGCACCCATTTCTGGCATGACATGAAAGAATGGGAAGGAAAACAAGCTCCTGATCAACATAACCTCAGTCGTAATGTCAACAGAAATATGATACATGCGGCACAAAAACACTCACCTGTCCAGCACACTCATCATCACTTGTGCCTTTCTCAGGACCTCTTTTTGACTTTCTCTCTCCACCAGCCACCTCTTTCTACTCATTTTGTTTTTAATAATCAGCTATAGACTGCTTCGCCTTTGGAACACATTAACACCACCTCTAAAGGGGTTGTTTTTTGCTTATACGTACATATGTACTCCTGCAAGCAGATTGGGAGAGACCAAACAGACACAGTGAGCTAATGAAGAAGGGAAAAAAAGAAACTTTTCATCACAATTCGTTAACACAGTACCCGTGCCAGAACAGGACATCGTAATGATTAACATACACTCTTACAGAAGCAACCATGTGAAAATTTAACTTGCACACTCTCAATAAATGGTCGCAGTTTAAAGCCCTAGAATACCTTTCTTTTACGATGAATTCTTCATCTAAACTAGTTTAATTTTAACTGACTAACTTTAGCTTACGGTATATCCATCTTTTTCCAATATAAACTAGTCCAAACTGCGGTGATTTGCAGGTAGAAGCTTCTATATAGAGTTCATCCTAGAAGCTCAATTGCCTGTCTGTGATACACAACAAAAAAATTCAGTCAAAATATTCTGTCACGGTGACTCACAAACAAGATGCTAGAACATAAAGAGCGACCAGTGATGGGTGAGACCTTCAACACTGCACCTTGGATCATACACTGAATCCTGGTGTAAATACAATTAAAATTGAATGAATTGTAATTACTTGAGTTTTTCAAAGTACATTAATAATATTCATTAATAATTCAATGTTCTAGTTAGGTTGTTGGTTCCCCCTTGACCCGGACAAGGATAAGAGGATGGATGGATGGATGGATGGATGGATGGATGGATGGATGGATGGATGAATGAATCCCCTTGTGATTAGAAACTAAAGTCAAGTGTATCTCAAACAGTATTAATTTCTTATTGTTAATGTATTAGTTTTGGTTGGTTTAGTTATAAATAGAGTTGCTAGTTACGTTTTTGAATACCTAGCCATAGGAAGAATAATGCATTATAGTTTTCTTTTATCATTGCCTTGTTATACATACCTTAAAGATTTTAGAAACTAACATTTTACACGAAAAGAATTCTGCTGCTAACACATCCATAAACATCAGCCTGTTATCGCAGCTTGTGAAAGCTATTGATTTGACTGGAGAAACTGATCGGGTCCTCCATCACAAAGCCGTCCACAAAAGTGCCTGGCGATTTCTTCTGACAAGGCCAAACCAGTTGTGTGATTTTTCTTTTACTTTTTTTTTTTCGCTAGCCACGATTGATTGAATCACATATTAGGGAGAAGATAAACTACCTCAGTTGTTAGTAATTAATTATCCAAAGACTCACATGAATAAATATACTGATATAGGGTGAACTCTCATCTCTGTATTCCCTGAACCATCAAAACAAATCTATTACCATATTCTCATGCTGATGCAACAGTTCACTTAGACTTTCACGTTCATCAGTACGTTTACATTTGCTAATAAGAAGTTTGGATAGTCTAATATTAGAATTAATCAGACTATGGGTAGTCACTGGAATAAAGACTTGGCTCAGACAGGATTAGATTAAGCACTCTAGCATACTAAACAGCTGTGATAAAATTAACTTCAGAGGTTCAGGAGAGACAGATGCTGAAAGTAAATAAACGTGAAGGTTTGAGGTTTTTGAGGGCAAAGAAATATTTGAAGAAAAAGATAATTGTGACTATTCTAAAAAGGGGCTATGCCTGGAGACTATTTTTGGGGGTGTCATGCTCCATATTGGGGAGAGTCTGGCACCAGATTATCCACATTCTATGCAATGGCTGCATTTCATATTAAGTAAGAACATCATATCGTTTTTTTCGTGTATGTTTGAAACGATGTAATTCATAATAATGACCATGTGATGACCTACAGCTTTACATTGAAAGCAGTGTGGTTAAATCTGTATTGAAATGTGTACTTTTAATGCACAATAAACATTTAACATTTAAAATAGCATATTGTTTCCAGTGTAACTTAGAATTTGCTTTAAATAAGGATGCCAATAAACGCCCAGCGGTCTTGCTCTGGTGTCTCATCCAGCCGTGATTTTCCGGCATGGTTTCTCTGGCTTCCTTCCCTTCTCCTTGTCAGGAGGAGTCACCGGGACTAATGTCTTTGTCCTCGTTATGTCCCAACTCAAGGGTGTTTTGATCCGTTCTTCAGTCTCAGAGTCTCCCTGCTGTCCTTTGACAGGCGTCCTGAGTGGTTTAGCTCACACTTGGGCACTTGCCTGTTTCTCGCTTCTACCTGTTCTCCACCATTTAAACCCCGACCTTCAGTGTTTTTGTTCCTTCCCACTGAAATGATGATAGCAGGTTTGCCAGGGTTGTCTGAGCCTGTACAGTGCCCCCCTACACACCGTCATGAACCATGTGTTCCCACTGTGACTCTGTCCATTTTTATTTTGAAACTTACCTATCAACCTTGATACCTCTTCCTTTGTTTTTTTTCTCAGCGCCATATATGGAGCCACAGTTTTCTAATACAGTCTAAGTCCATCCTGGGTCACCCTGCACTGAGACTCATGTGAAAAAGGGTTTGAAAGAACCACTTCAATTTGCAAGTCTCTTAACACTGCTTATCTCATTAATTGTCCTCTGTTCTATACCGTATTCAAAGGATCATCATAGATCCATTGGAATGAGTGGTATTTGCTCTGTATAAAACACATTTTAAGCTGCTTGTTAATTATATGCCCCCGATACTGACCTCCCTGCACCATCCCCTAGGCCCTGCAGTTTATATTCAGTTTATATTGATGGTGATTTGTTACGAAGGATATATATATATATATATATATATATAATCCTTCGTAACAAATCACCATCGTTATCAACACTTCATCTAAGTTTGTTAGAAGTACTTATTTCCCAGAATAGCATATCATATAGGTCTAAAACTAACCATAAAAAGTCTTATCATAAAACAATACCACAAAACACCTCTTACATGAAAGAACCTACTGCCTCAGACACGGTGTTTTTGTTTTCCAAGTCATGGAAAAGTTTACCACTCACTTTGATTATACCCTTGAAATGTTATTCCTTTTTTCCTCCTTTTTATTGTCCCTAAGAAGCCATGATAATCTGTCTCTGAATACAGAATATCATAAAACAATAACTTAAATCGCTATTAAAAAATAAATAGATAACACAGAGTGTACCTCTTGAATTTGAAATGTTGCTCCTCCTTCTGTTCAGAAATTTAACCTGATGTGCTTCTAGCACAATACATGAAGCACTTGAACCTCTGAATAAATTACCTTTATTGTCATTGTACATATACAAAGTAACTCACGGGGTTTCAGCCGGCGAACTGATCGTAACCACAGCATCCTCACCCACTGAGCCACATGTGTCCTCTGTTAATTGAATATGTGCATATTGTTAACCATGAATCTTTCCAAACATGACCCGTTCTTCAGATCCAGGTTTGCACTCAGGGTGCCCTGCTAACATAGAAGTATTCACAGCAGCAGCAGTTTTCTACACATCACATGTCGGTCTCTAACCAACCCGTCCTCTGGAGACTATACAGTGTGAAATAGTGTAGAACCGTCTCGTATTGTGTGGAAACCAGAATCCCAACAGTGAGGTGTGAGTCCTTCACGGGACTCTAGAACTACAGTTTACACTGGCAACCCTCTAAAGGGTCCAAATTTGGCGGAACTTTAGCGGAAATGAGGTAAGGATTCATTCTGAAGACACATGAGGATAGCAGATCTTCCAGCCTCTGCCCTATCTCTACAAGGGTTTCGGTTTAAATTACGTCCTCCTCAATTAGGCCTGGGACTTGGGTTTTGTCAGAAAATAATTGCCGTTCTCTGGCTGCAGGGACGGGTTCAAGCGTTCTGGCATACCTAGAAGATACATAACTGTCAGGCACCCGCCGGCTGTCTCAGGGTGTCAGTGAGCGATGAACCAGCCCTTTTAGCTGAAGCTGACTGGTTTTCCTGCATGAAACCTTTTGACCTGTGTTGTGTAAAGGAGCTGCTCTGCTCAGCAGGGTATCTATGAGGCAATGCGTGCCCATTCTGGGCGCCATCTGGGTGTCAGTAGGGGTACTGCTGACAGCACAGTTTCATTGCTGTCTCTCATCTGCCACTCGCTCTGGGGCATCTGGCCCTGAACTCACCACCAACCATTCTCGAACATCTGGGTCGTGATGGCCTGCAGACTGGGAGTTCAGAGCCTGAGCCTCGTTCGATGCTGTAATCCAGCCTTTCAGCAGCGATTTCTACCAGCTGCCTCTGGCTTCCACTGCAATCAGCAGATTTGACAAACAGCTTTTACTGATATCATCTGTGAATATTTATTATTATCCAACAGTCATTTCCTGTACATGGCATTAAAGAGCATTTTTCAGTTTTCCTCATATTGATAAATGGGCTTCTTCCGTATTTCAATTGCCTCTGAGAAATGTACTGTATAGCACCTTGTGATAGCTTAATGCAAAATATCAAAACAATTTTTCCAGGGTTTTATTGATCAAAGTCTGTCTGAATTGGAAACATGAAAGCAAGATCAAGGCAATACATGAGAAATAAATATATGGACAACACATAAATATTTATTGCAGTCTGATTTTAGAGGTTTTTGTTTTTGAAAAATACTTCTTTATTAGTCTTTCCTGAGTCAGACCAATCGTTAAATCTGACATATAATAGATTAAATATTTTTTTCTATTAAAAGAAAAACACTGAACTATATCAAAAAGTCTTAAATTATTAGTGTTTTAGCTATAAAAATTTATTTTAATATACATCTTCAGACATGAGTAGTGTCTATAGAAGATTTAATGTGAAAAAAGGAATATACAGTATAGCCCTGTGGTGCCCGTTTCCGATAAGATACTGCTCTATTTATTTATTTATTTGCTGTTTATACGAGGAACATTGTAAGTCTTCGGTTTTTACATATTCTGTCTTTCTTTTCATTCGAGACATGGTTCTGGGGTCCGAGCGCAGGGTCAGCTAGTGTGCAGCACCCCTCAGCAGTTTGGGTAAAGGGCTTTTCCCATGGACTCAGTTTGATTACTTTGTAGGCCACAGGATTCAAACCCACCACCTTCTGGACAGAGGCATCTTCTGCAGCTTATTTAGCACGAATTGCAATGCTCTGACAGATGACTGTTCATTGTACCATGGCACTTTTGAATTTTTGAATCTGATTGGTCAGAAGTGTTTTTATTCACTTTCTGAAATCACACACCTAGTGCCAGCCAGGTGAATCACAGTAGTAAATCAGTGCACTATTTAATCTTTAATTCTAAATAACGTTACTTAAGATTCCTAACGTGGAACACGATGTACAATGAACAGAAACTACATGGAACTTTTTAGTCATTGGTGGAAGAAAGCCGTTCTGATAATAAATGTGTTTTTGACTTGGGAATGTGAAAACATCTTTAGATACAAACGTGTAAGCCAACTATGTAGTAATATTGGTATATGCGTGTTAATACACTCAAACCCGTGCATTTAAAAACATAATGTATGGTTTGTTGCGTATTAATCCTTTATTATTATGCCTTCACAGAATATGACACTTATTCCTTGTACAGTATTTAAACATTAAATAAGAGAAGTGGTGCATTGGTCTGTTCTCATTATAATTGTTTAGTGCTATTGTATTTTGTAGTTATATAGAATGGGTTTATTTGTCAAAATATTATGTTCTTCTAACAACAATTTTTATATCCATTTTCTACAGAAATAAATAGTATTTAATTGACCAGATGCATTTTATATAACGTAACTAAAAGTGACATATTAATATGGGCAAAATGTATGATTCAGCTCCACCGAAGCATCCGAAAAAGGGCACTTTGACCACGCACTTATTTGTTAAGATATTTTTAGAAAACAAAAGGGACATCGCGTTCGTCATAATGTGGCTTCATTGACTTTCACAAACCCGGGTGACTTACATTGCAGATGTTCGAAAGATTTGTCACCACGTCGCCCGGTGCCTGGAAAATAAATGTCACAAGAGTGTGACAGCAAGGAATGATGGAGCCTGGTGGCACCAAGTCTCAGGGGCCAAATGAGCTATTGAAATATTTAGGTGATGAAAACCTTAAATGACTCTTTTATGTGGGTGAGTAATGTTTAACACTCCGGACTGGTCTAAATAGGTCAAGCCTAGTGCGTTTTTTAATCTGTAGATCGTATTATGCATTATGCATTTGTCCGCTAATTAACACAAGGCGTACTGAAGTCCCCGCAGCCTTGGGACAGAGGCGTACTTGGCAGCACATCTCGTACCCTTGTATTGGTATGCCCTGCGTCGCCGTTGTGTTTCAGCAAGCCATAAGAAATTAATGAGGCAAAATAAAGATCCACGGCAGCAGAAAGTGATAAGGAAGCGATGTCAAGATGGCCTTCCGGGAGCCTAAAAGTGATGCCATTACCTTCAGCGAAGAGTGCGTTTTACTGTTAGTTGTTCCCTTGTCCTTTATTTAATCGTCGTCTGGACTCTGGACATTTTGGACAAAATCCATGCCTGACGACTTAAAATAATAAGGTATTAAGATTATAACAAAGTCAACAATTCACTGTGCCCATTATAATTCGTTGTTGTGAACTGAAATCATTGCGCTCAGTTCCTATTCAGTCTAAAGTGAAAAATGGAAAAGTGCACAGTGGATGAGAGAGAAGTGTTGTGAATTGATTTTTATTTATTAAATTTTATCTGAAATCTCCATTGTCAATAATACGTTCATTTGTCATTTGTACAAGTACATTGGGATATTTTCACATATCCCATCATGCTTTGAGACATACCTAATTTTACGAAATGGCATGAAGACGCAATAACACCACTCTCCAGAGGGCTTACAATTCGAAAAGAAGGATATGGGAAGTGGAGACACGTGTGGGTGCGCATCCATGCACGCACCTGACCGGGTTAGATGTCTATGGTCTGTGCACTTGACAAGAGGGAGACAGAAATAAGAGAAAAAGATGGAGAGAAGTGAAATAAATGTAGGTTTAACTAACTAATGTTACGTTAGATTTTGCAGTTGAAAATAACAATCAGGTCCAACTTATCCTTATTAATATAGGGTCAAATAATGGTCCAGCCAACTAAACTCAATGAATCATAATAACGTTACTTCAATAAATGTCCATAAAAAAATTCCAACATTGGTTATACAAGCTATGTAGTCACGTATGCCTGATTGCATTTTCAGATAAGTTTGTCAAAATACTTTCCTAAGAGGAGAAAGGTGTGTGATTGTGATGATAGTCAGGTAATGTTACTTAAGCTTGCGTTCTTACTGTAGCTGTGCCCCAAAGTTTTGAAGGGAAAGAAATGTCTTCTGGTTCTACCATATGTAACATTAAAGGTGGATACTGTAATATTTGAATGTTCTTGCTGTGTGATAAAATATTTGTGATGTTAGCGAATTATCTAATGTTACTCATTATCAAATGTAGAAGAATTAGACAGGAAAGATAAATAAATATGTAGGAGTAGCGGAGGTGAGTCGAGCTGGAGGGACAGAGTGAAGCAGGAGGAGCACTGCAGCAAGAGGGGCAGAGTAGAGCAGAGTGGAGCAGGAGGGGAAGAGTAGAGCAGGAGGAGCAGAATGGAGCAGAAGGAGCAGAGTGGAGCAGGAGGAGCAGAATGGAGCAGGAGGGGAATAGTGGAGCAGGAGGAGCAGAGTGGAGCAGCGTGGAGCAGGAGGGGAAGAGTGGAGCAGGAGGAGCAGAGTGGAGCAGAAGGGGAAGAGTGGAGCAGGAGGAGCAAAGTCTAGCAGGAGGAGCAGAGTGGAGCAGGAGGGGCAGAGTCTAGCAGGAGGAGCAGAGTGGAGCAGGAGGGGAAGAATGGAGCAGAGTACAGCAGGAGGAGCAGAGCACTGTAGAGCAAGAGGGGCAGAGTGGAGCAGAGTGGAGCAGGAGGGGCAGAGTGGAGCAGGAGAGCAGAGGAGTTTAGTCAGTTAGTAGTGGGTCAAAGAGGCATTATATATAAATCCATCCATCCATCCATTTTCCAAACCGCTTATCCATACTGGGTCGCGGGGGGTCCGGAGCCTATCCCGGAAGCAA
>JAODJX010000035.1:6802733-6816696 GCA_026776945.1 Isichthys henryi | reverse complement strand
TTCTCGCACGCACGCCGCAGTCGCAGGATTCTCGCACGTACGCCGCAGTCGCAGGATTCTCGCACGTACGCCGCAGTCGCAGGATTTTCACACGTACGCCGCAGTCGCAGGATTTTCGCACGTACGCCGCAGTCACAGGATTTTCGCACGTACGCCGCAGTCACAGGATTCTCGCACGCACGCCACAGTCCCAGGATTTTCGCACGTAGGCCGCAGTCACAAGATTCTCGCACGCACGCCGCAGTCGCAGGATTCTCGCACGTACGCCGCAGTCGCAGGATTCTCGCACGTACACCGCAGTCGCAGGATTCTCGCACGCCACAGTCCAGCAGCTCTCCTCTGCCAGCTTTGCTTGCTTAACTCTGTCTTGCTGCTGTGGCTAAAATGGTATAAATTATGTCTTTGATCTCTGATTAATCTTATCTGAAAAAAAATCATTAATACACTTAATTGGTCCAGATTTTATGATGAACATTATAAGTATCTTCATGAATATTCTCTTCCAAGTCCATGTGTTATTTATCATTATGGCTCAGTGGTTAGTGTGGTGGGTTCATTTTACAGCCCTGACTGCGTAAGCTGCTCTTCCCAGTGGGCTGATTCAGGGCTCCCATAGTGTGTTCTGTTGTGCATATGAGTGTCCAGCGATGAACTGCTACTTTGTCCAGACTGTCCCCTGCCTCATGGTCCCTGCTGGCATTAGCTGATGATGTCATACAGCTTGGGGTGACTTTCCTCCAGGTCTTTCTCCCTCTCTCTCTCTCGGCATCGTGTCTTGTTACCAAAATGGACAATGTTCACCAGCAGAGTCTGTAAATATGGGTTTGGGGGTCTGGATCAAAAGGGCCTGGAGAAAATTATTTTTTAAAAAAAGGAACAAATATCTTTTCACATGAATGCCAGTGCTCTTCCAACAACCTGGCTAATCAGTTAGCCAGCCCATATGCAGCAAAGCTAGCCAACGACACTCAGCAGTTCATATGCAGTAAATATAGTTAATAATATACAATTTATGTTTTAAAATATTGAGTATAGTAATAATAATAAAACTACTTATGTATTTAACAAGCTATAATATTATATAAATGATCTGACAGGAGGAGTGTACACCTTCAGTGTGGGGGCAGAGATCAAAGGGGAAAAGTGGAGTGTTCATACCCCCTAGTGTGACATCCCCCGGCCCCCCAGCCCAGAGTCTCCCATCTCAGAAATATTTAATATGCAATCTAAAAAAATCAAATGAGTGGGAGAATCTAGAGAAAACACCATTGTCCCGTTACGTTTGCCCTGGAAAACCAAGGATGGATGCATGGTTGGATGGAATATTTTGTCAGTCCCATATACCAGTATATCAGACAAATGTCATTTGGGCTACTTTGCCTACCATAGCAGAACCACTGCTATTGTATTTTTGTTTTGTGTGCTTGAAAGTAGGAAGTAAGACACCCCACCCCCCCATTAGTCAAGGGTCTTCATTGTCATCTTCAGCCAAGGGGATGCATGGGTCCTGTGTTTCATGAAAGTTCTGTCTTGTTGTTCATAATGCAATGAAATAGTAATAAAGAGAATACAAATATGACATTTAAAGACAAAAAATACCATAGAAAAAACTCTAAAAATAAGCTGGTGCAAATGGGCAGTGGAACTGAAAGGGAATTAAACGGAATGGGTGCAGCGTGGGTGAGATCGGATGATATGGGGTCTTTAAGCACATGCAGTAGGACAGGCAGGGTTGAACATGATGGCCAGGTGACATTTTTTTCCACTGGAATTACTTTCAGATACTCGGCCTTTATCGATCCCAGTGGCACCTTACGTTTGGGCAGTGCTTACAGATGATGTCAGTCCACGTTTCGAGAGGAAACCTACAGTAAGACCTGAGTCATTGAAGTTCATGACATGAAACACGTTTCTGTCAAAGCTTGACCTTGGAGCAAAAACCTCAAACTGAAACTGGACAGATAAAAAGGAGGGAGCGCCTGAATTTATCAGTAAGGGATGTGTATGTAGGTCAGACCAAACACTGCTTTCTGACACTGAGATGCCTACTGATCAATTTCTAGTTAATTCCCTCCTATCTGTAATTCTTGGATATTGCGTTAAAAAAGTCTTTGTGAAGAAAAGCAAATTTATTACAAGCTGAGTTTTTTATATAGCATTTTCACATATATTTTTTTCTATAATGTATAAGACTACTATTCTTAAAGAATGGCAATTTAAAACTAACTATAAAAAAAACTAAACAAATGTCTTTATATTGTGCCAGCAGTTGCATGTATAGTGATACCTGTGGCTTTATTTAGTGCAGGCAGTAAGCAGCTTGAGACAGTATTCTTTTAATGGCCTCTTTTTAAAACGCTTTAGTGTCTATTTACTCTGGCCTGTGTGTGGCAGGTGAGAGCACTGGGGTGTGACAGTAAAACAATTAACCGGCCCCAACCTGAATGGCCACTTTGCAGTTCCCAGCTGAGACCAGGCTGGTGCATTAATTGGTTGGAAAGGCTGTTCATGTTGCTGGTTTAAGTGGCTGTACTTCACCGGAAACCCTGTTGTACGTGACCAGCACGAAGTCTCAGAAAATATAATGTGCCTCATAAATACGTTACCTTTTGGCACCTCATTATCCGCATAAAAGCACGCTCACTCTCTAGGAACACAGGTAGAAATTCTCCACGTAATATCTTTTTGGTTTCTAGCAGCGTTGCTCTGATTGTTAAGTTTAATCAGGGGCTCACTGTTCCAAGAAGCACAGTGATTAACACTTACGGACGTGAAACCATTGAAAATCATCAGCGGGGCTTGTATGTCATGAAGTCCTGGGGCCTATATCGCGAAGCAGGATTTTTGGGTTAGCAAGATAACATTTAAGGTAGTCAAGGGGAAATGTACGTGAGCAAAGAAAGTCCATTTAAACTGGTTTACCTTAAATCTAGCTAAAAAACAAATCTCACTTTTTAATACGGGCTACTGATGTCACATCGAAGGCAGGCATGTGGGAAAACCAGAAGGGACTTAATTAAAGGAAACTACAGGCAAGGCAAAGGAAATGTGCCACAAGGGGTCAAATCGGGGTAGGGAGGATCAGGCAAGAACACTGGACACAGTGAGCACTGGAGAGCACATGCGGGCAGTGACATCAATGACTGGATTGGGGATCGCAGGACTGAAGGACGCTGATATAGGGCAGGTGAGGGAGCAGACGAGAGGCAGCTGGGGAGATGCACACGAAGGCTGTAACTAGAGGTGCGATTAAATAAGTAACAGGTGAGGCTTGTTAGAGCGAGAGAATGAGGGGGAGCCTGATGTACTGAAGTTTTTATTATTATTATTATTGTTATTATTATTTACTATCGTCTTTCAAATGTGATTTTAATGTCTCTAAATGTGTTCTGCCTAAAGTTTTTAGTTTACCATGTGTCTGAATTGTGCTATACAGTATAAGTAAACTTGCCTCGCCTTGAGGTGCCCTCTTCTAAAGATGCTTGTCCATTTTGTTTGTTAAATTTGTGAATTATACCGCCATAATTGAGCATTTATTTTCACTACCCCGAACCTAAACATTGATGCTTTTTTTGGTCTGTAGAAATGAGTAATTCCTTAACCCGTCTGAGATTCTTTTCTTTCATTAAAGCTGGCTTCATTGGCTTCCCGTTGAATAACAGTTCATGAACCCAGGAATGTAAGGGGGGGGGGGTAGATTTTCCATTAAATCTCAATTAATCAATTAAATATCCCCCTCTTCTGTGATCCCTAGACTCTTGATTGTTTGGAGTGGCCAGAATGAAACACAGCATAATTTATGTGCTAGAATAAAAGCTCATCATACATCCATTTAGGGATAAGATTAAGAAAAATATTCTTAATGTATCTTACTGTTGCAGTGTTTCATGGGGAAATGTGTCTTTCGGTGAATGCACTGGCATGAAGCATAACTGTGTAAAAGATAAATGCAGTTATGTGTAACTTACAAATAATGCTTTTACAGTCATTTCTATATTTTTTCTTGCGCTTTTCAAACCACTAAAGAAGAAGAGATGTTTAACCCTTAGCCAGGAGCTGAACTGGCCAGGCTGCTAGATGATGTATGGGTAGAGTGCTGAATGAAGGGATCAAACACCTTACCCAAGAAAAGCCTTGTCAGTGGGGCACAAGGCTGAACTTAGCTGGGTGTATGTATTAAATCCAGCTGTCAGTCATGCAAAGCTGATTCTGCACATGAATTAGCACTAGGGCTGGATATTCTCTGGGTTTTTTTCCCCCAATACCGGTGCTAAAATGGTGCCCTTGCCTAAACGGTGCCTGAACTGTTACTTAAAAAAAAAAAATAAACCCACAAAACAAAGATTATCAACATTAAAGAATAGCCTTTTTGTTTCTGAGGCAAATTTGAACTTCAAATTGAACAATATATTAACTTAAATGCTGCAAGTAAACATAAACATATAAATATAACTTCTGACTTCCCGCCCTTACACACAATTGTTTCGAAACATTCGTTGCTCATCTTTGTTGTCAGAGTGAAATTCAGCCGCACTTGACCATCTAGCTTTGGGCATTTTAACAGTTTACGGTAGCTGCTAGCTAACGGTAGGCATCTGCTGACATCAGAGTAGCTGCAACGTTAACTCGTGATGATACGCGAGCTGCAGTGATGCTTCTGTTGCCTGAGCACCAGGGGGGCAGCTCAGGCATTTAAGTGGCACCGAAATCTGCATTGTGATATGGTCCGGTACATACCGGTCGTTAGGAACCAGTGCCAAGTTTCAGTACTTACTCCTAATTAGCGCATTTCTTTGGGAATTCTGGATTGGTGAGAATTCTTAAAATCTGTCTCCTCATTAAAGAATGCAGTTTTAATGTATAGTTTAGATGCTTTATTCAGTTTATTTTGATTTAATGTGGAATTGGATGGCGTGTGTTATGTACAGTAGTGCTAAACTGCATAGGTTACCCCAGTGAACCCCAGTGAGACTGCTGGGCCTCTCGACTGCACACAATGTACTCAATAAATCTGAATGACTGATGTAACAGTATGTCCTTTGTTGATTGAAATCGACCTTTGAACATTTTCCTCTTTAAATGGTGACAGATCCCCCACTCGAATAGTGGTTATCACTGCATATACATGATACATTCATATAGTATGTCATTGCTGGTAATCAGTACGACCGCTGTTCTCGGGAGTGTCTGTACATACAGAATGGTAGAAAGTGTACTGCTGAGAGTCGAGGGGTCTAACGAGAGATTATATGACCAAATATTTCATTTGCACAGTGAGCTTTGCTTTCAAATGATCATGGCGTCTCACTCACGAGAGCCATTCATTGCCTTTTTCAGTCTCCATTATCAAGATGATGACCGTCATTAGCAGTCTGGTATCCAGTCACCAAACTGTGATCCATCTGAACGATGCATTTATAAACAGGGACAGGCCTTCAGATGTTCTGGTTATGGACTTCTGCTGTGACTATATGGATTACACCACCTACGCTATATGGACAAATGTATCGGGACACACTTCTTAGTCACTGAATTCAGGTGTTTCCTTCAGACCCATTGCCACAGCTGTATATCTGCATCTAGCCATGTAGTCAGGTTTACAAACATTTGTGAAAGAATGGATCGTTCTGAAGACCTCAGTGAATTCAAGCATGATACTGCCATAGGATGCCAGCTTTGCAATAAGTCAGTTTGTGAAATTTCTTCCTTACCATTCCACGGTCAACTGCATGTGGATATTATTGCAAAGTGGAAGCATTTAGGAACAACAGAAACTCAGCCACGAAGCGGCAGACCGCGAAAAGTAACAGAGTGGGGTCGCCAAGTGCTGAGGGGCATAGTTCGTAAAAGTCACCAGTCACCAGTGCTTTGTTCACTCAATAAATGCCGAGTTCCAAACTTCCTCTGGCATTAACCCCAGCACACAAACTGTACACTGGGGGCTTCATGGGATGGGCTTCCATGGCCGAGCAGCTGCATGCAAGCCTCACATCACCAAGTGCAATGCCAAGCGTCAGATGGACTGGTGTAAAGCACGCCGGCACTAGACTCTGGAGCAGTGGAAATGCGTACTGTGGTGTTACGAATCACGCTTCACTGTCTTATGGAGGAGCCTGGGTTTGGAGGATGCCAGGAGAACATTACCTGCCTGACACCTTATATGTCTGGCTCCATAGTGCCAACTGTAAAGTTTGGTGGAGGAAGGATAATGATATGGGGTTGTTTTTCAGGGGTTGGACTAGAGTCCTTAGTTTCAGGGAAGGGAACTCTTAATGCTTCAGCATACCAAGACATTTTGGATAATTCTATGCTTCCAACTTTCTGGGAGCGGTTTGGGAAGCTCCTTGTCGGTTCCAGCATGACTGTGCCCCCGTACACAAAGCAAGATCTATAAACACTCGGTTGGGTGAGTTTGGTGTGGAAGAAATTGACTTATCTCAAACCCATCAAACACCTTTGGGATAAACTACAACAGAGATTGCGAGCCAGGCCTTCACGTCTAACATCTGTGCCTAACACTTTTTTGGATGATTGGTCAAAAATTCCCACAGATGCACTTGTGGAAAGCCTTCCCAGAAGAGTGGCAGCTGTTATAGCTGCAATAGGAAGACCATCTCCATAATGATGCCTATGGATTTAGAATGGGACGTCATAAAAGTTCCTGTAGGCGTAATGGCCAGGTGTCCCAGTATTTTTTTGCATAATGTGTATGTATTGTATCTGTTTGTCAGGAAGACTGCCCATTGCAGTACCTGATTACCTAAGAGTCTCACACTTGCAAATGATACCCGTTTGTGGGTCTTAATGGCAGGCGTCTTACAGATAATTTGCCAGAATCACACAGCGTCTGTTTCACTGAGGATGTACACCTTCTGATCTCCAGTGCAGCAAATTTTCCTTTAGAAGCAATAATAGTAAGCAGTGTAAGATGAGTTTTTCTAAAGACTGCTTTGATACTATTTAGTAGCCCAAATATGGTTCTCATAACACTAGGAAGTCCCTTAAGATCAGTTGCCCTGCCTTTGCTAGTGGAAATGTTTTCACACACCCTCATGAACATCCTGACCTACTGAAGATAAAGTGCGTTATATCCTCCTTGGGAGACAATGTAGACGAGAGTGTGCCCTTCACGACAAGTTATTCCATGGCTGCATTCTGTCTGTTGCTGAGCAAATGAGTCCGTCACCTGCAGAGATAGTAGGCGGCTTGGGAGAGACTGATTTCCTGCAGGAGGTAGAGCATTTATGGTTCTCATATTCTCTTGTATTTGCAATACCATGGTATGAAACCAAAACTAAGGATCTGATTTACACCTAGTGTTGCTTCAACATCCAGGACACATACTAAATACCAATCAAAGCCTTGAAGGAATGTTATTTGTTTATTTTTGAGAAAGCTTGTGTCTTCACATCATGAACTGACTTGGTCAGGAGATCGTGGGCAACAGAGAGCTTCGCGGCTGTTTTCTGTCATCTTATCCTGTAAGGTGTCGTGGGTTTTCTGCAAGAGGGACTATATGCAGTTGGATTCTGTTTAACCTTTAGTTTTAGAAGCGGTGGTCTTGGTATTATCATCAGCGCAATGTAAGCATGTAGCTTACCTACACCCTCCTCTCCATCCAAATGCATCAGCAGTGCTGTTAATAATGTCATAATGCATAGTTTGCGGTACATTCTACATGAAGTCGTACACATATATTTCATTAGTCTTATCTTTTGCACGCTTCTTACGAAAGGTCTGCTCATTAATTTGCAGGTCTATTAATTTGTCCTTCAAGTAAATTGAATTCCTTTCCATGTGGTTCATTTGGGTGCGATAATGCATCAGATAATCCATGTCAATTAATGGGATTTCAGAAATGAAAGGATAGAGCATTTACCATGAAGCAAATCCAGTATACAGAATGTAATAACAGTTTTTTAATCTCTACTAAACATAGCTCTTTGAAAACTAATGGTTCCGGAAAAAAAACAAAACTTTAAAGCACTGGTGGCAGTGGTCTTACTGGGGCCTCTGGGTTTTACTGGGGCCTCTTGCTAATCTTGCTTATCCTCAGTTAAGTATTAGCATACATGCCATTTGATATCAGCCGATACACTAGTGTCTTGCTTCCTTGATGTAATACGGTTGTTTTCTTTCAGATAAAGTAATTAATTTCAGCTGATTAGGATGTAACATTATTACAATTTGAACAAAAGGTAAATGGAGGAAAGAATTGACTGTAAATTATTGAATGACTGAGGCCAGAACAAGATTAGGACTGACGGCTTAGTAAAGATGATTTAATATCACAAATCCACCCATCCATCTGTCTTCTGCACTGTTCCTCCAGCCCAGGGTCACGGTGATATTACAAATCCCATGGAGAAAAAAAGCGATTTCATATGTTAAATGTTATAGCGTTTTCTGTGAAGCTGCAGGCTAAACGCACTCTTCCTTCAAAATGGGTGAAATTGTTGCCGTAGGTTAATTGCGGCATTTGAGCAGCCAGTCCGGACCATTGGTCTTGAATGCTTCCATTCTTTGTCTCCTGCAAATATTAAACGAACAGAAAGAAATAAATCAAATACTACGGTCTGAAACGCAGCCGAATTTCTGGCCATGCGCCTGGATTCAAGAAAATATTCCTCTACGTACGCTGCTCTCCTGCTCTTTCGACAAGAAGATGGATAAGGACAAGAACATGTTCTTTCTCAGCGTGCTTGACAGTCAGTTTAATTGAATCCGGCAGATTTGTGTTTTCAAGTTGACTCTAATGTACAAACACAGAAGTGTTGAAGGGCACTCGTTCTATTACTATTCTAAGCATGCTGTGTGCTAGTAATTCCTTTTTGAATCACAAAGGTGTGAAAAATGTGAAGATCTATTGATCTGGAAATGGCAACATGATAGGTGTCTTTTTGGACTAAGGTGAGCCATTCAAAAAATAAACAATTAGAAGGTTTAAACTGATTAAACTATCCACTGGCAAACTTTTATCAAGATCTATTGATGTTATTGCTGGCAGCCTAAACCATATGATACTCATTTCCTTATCTGCTTTTCTAATTGACTATTAGTGTAATACTGGTGCCCCATATAATTTATTGTTTTTCTAATCGAGTTCCTCTTTGTATTTCGTGCATTTTTTTTCATTGTCAGTAGTGGCTTACAATTGCTCTGATTACACCGATTTTCCGTTACGCCAGTCAGCCCTGTTTTGTTTGTTACTTTTTTTTGTGTTTGTGTGTTTAAAAGCGGAAAAAAACATGTCAGGCATGGATGGGCAGAATATGTATTAAAAGTATTTTGTTACTGTGACAGCCCCCCGCCCCTCTCCCTCCCGGGAGAGCGCATCCCTCTGCAGTCTCTAGGCGGTGGGGGTTTAGGTTAACAAGGTGTGGTGGGTTTAAAGAAAAAAAAACTATTTTTGTGAAGTGAAAGCTGTTTTTTGCACTTTCTATTACGATGCAAATGTTTGTTTTTTTTTTTCGTTTCCATTTAAATGATTAGCAAAAAATGTAAACAGTGCAATGGTTGCTAAATCCTTGTAGCCACTCGCACATATTATCCTGTTGCTTCTGGTTATACCTTGGATGTCCAGTGATTCTTTCACATATCATGAAATACCTGCATACAAAATATGCATTTAATTTAAAAATCAAAGTAGTTAAATTATCATGTTTGTCTATATTTTTCCAAATCAACGAAAATTGTGTTGTATTTGTTCGTACAAGGTTAATTTTTATATCAAGGAGCGAGACAGTATGTTATCATTTTATATTTATGTTAGGTTATGATTAAAATACAAATTTTCAAGGAGCATCTTCACAATGTCTGTATTGTCGTGCTTATTTAAGGGCTGTAGGAGAATCTAATTGCTGTATGTAGGTTTAACGTTTACAAAAAAGGACGTGTTCTAAGATTTAATGGAATTCAGCGGTGTCTCCAATTAGTGCTATCTAAATGTACAAAGTGTTCAAAGAAAGAAACAACCTCGCACAGCAGGGACCATGAAAAGGCTGTTCGGGGAGCTAAATTAGCCTGCAAATTGTGCTCGAAGATTTAAAAACGGAGCACTTGTTTGGTCTCCAACAGAGCACCCCATATACATGCACTGTATGGACAGAAGAACTGGTATACACCTCTCAGTCATTGAATTGAGGCGTTTCATTGAAAGCCATTGCCACAGGGGTATAAAATCAAGCATCTAGTCATGCAGTCAGGCTAAATGTTTACAAACATTTGTGAAAGAATGGGTCATTCTGAAGACCTCAGTGAATTCAAGCATGATACTGTCATAGGATGCCATCTTTGCAGTAAGTAAATTTGTGAAATTCCTTCCCTGCTAGATATTCTATGCTCAACTGTAAGTGGTATCATTGCAAAGTGGAAGCATTTAGGAATGACAGAAACACAGCCACAAAGTGGCACACCGTGTAAAGTCTGTGAGTATAAGGGTAGCTGAGTACTGAGGTGCATAGTGCGTAAAAGTCATCAACACTGTTGGCTCAATAACTGCAGAGTTCCAAACTTCCTATGGGATAAACCCCAGCATAAAAACTGTGCCAGTAGCTTCATGGAAAGGGTTTCCATGACCAAGCAGCTGCATGCAAGCCTCATATCATCAAGTGCAATGCCTCGCATTAGATGGAGTGGTATAAAGCATGCTGCCACTGGACTCAGGCGCAGTGGAAACATGTTCTGTGGAAACATGTCTCTGTGTGGCAGTCTGATGGATGAGTCTGGGTTTGGTAGATGCAGGGAGAATATTACCTGACTGCACTGTGCCAACTGTAAACTTTGGTGGAGGAGGGATAATGGTGTGGGATTGTTTTTCAGGGGTTGGGCTAGACCACAAGAGTTGAGGGAACTCTTAATACTTCAGCATACCAAGACATTTTGGACAATTCTCTGCTTCCAGCTTTGTGGGAACACTCCGAGCAAGGCCCTCTTATGTATCAGCATAACTGTGCTTCTGTGTACAAAGCAAGGTCTATAAAGACATTGCTGGATGAGTTTGGTGTGGAAAGAATTGACTGGTCTGCACAGAACCATGATCTCAGCCTCATCAAACACCTTTGGGATGAACTAGAATAGAGATTGTGAGCCAGGCCTTCACAGCTAACATCAGTGCCTGACCTCACAAATGTTCTTCTGGATGATTGGGCAATAATTCCCACAGACACACTCCAAAGTCTTGTGGAAAGGCTTCCCTGAAGAGGGGCAGCTGTTACAGCTGCAAAAGGAAGACCAACTCCATATTGATGCCCATGGATTTAGAATGGGATGTCATAAAACTTCCTGTGGGTATAATGGCCAGGTATCCCAGTACTTTTGTTCATGTAGTATATATTCTAAATATTGGAAAATGGAAGGAATTATGTGATGCGTTGAATATGGCAGAAGGTAACAAATAGGTAGTACTGATCATTAACTGCTTTTCTGAAGATTTTTTTTTTCTAATGAACAAATAGATGGGAATCAAAAATAGGGTAGGAATATATATGACCTTGATTTATATGATTGTTTCCTGCCAGGATCTTCATACAAAATGATGTAGAGCATTATCCTCCTCAGTGTGTACTCTGCATGTTTTACTGAAATTGTTGTCATCTTTAATTTCTTACTCAGTAAATGAAAATGTCTTGTCCATCAAGTTCCTTCCTATACCGGCTACGTTACGTTAATACAGAAGGACTCAGTCAGACGCCAATCATACCATACACAGGAAGTGGAGGTGGTGTGTGATTTTGCTGGTTGCGCCTGAAATCAGACGGTCGCAGTTTCAAATACCGCGACTGGCAAAGTGATGCCACCAAAGTAAGACCCGTGATCCTGAGTAGGACACAGGGTGATCCTGTTCTCTGATCCTTACTTGTGCATCACGTTGGACATAATTTTTTTACGACGTAAATGTAATAATGCTGGAACGCATTTTGTAGTATTAAAAGATTTTGCTCTCGGAATGCAGTGACAAGCTGACTGAAACGGTCCTGGAAAGTGCAGAAAAGATTTCATGAATTTTCTGCCAACCAAGCATTGCTTATTAGCTGTAGCCACTTCCTCGATTTTTTTGTATGCATATTTAATTAAGGCAGGCTGACTACCCAACCCTGCAGTGTCCCTCCAAATCAAGCCTGAAACATAATGTGCTACTTTAACCCAGAGCCATAAAGCACTTACATGCACTTCCCCCAAATATAGAGTGCTGTGCCCCTAATCGGAAGATCATTGGCTCAAATCCTTTGGAAGCCATTTCACCGCTGGGTTCTTGAGCGAGAATCTCAACTGCAGTTTCTCCAGGGACTGTCTCACCCTTCTTTCTTGATTGTATATCACTTTGCATAAAAGTGTCTGAAAAACAAATATAATGTAATGCTGAAGGGGCAGCTAAAATATATTTCTCCCTACCAATAACACAACTGGTGTCAAGAGCATAAGCTATAGATGTAAATGTACGCTTCACATTAATTTACGTTATAGCTTGCGTCTACCTTCTAAAAAAAACCAAACTGAACTATTGTTACCACAGCTAGTTACAAGCCTGCATTAATCAGTGTATCATTCGTTTGTTCCGAAAGTCAAAAAGCAAAGAAAGCACTAATTTTTTTCCAATATTTGTTTCCAAAACTAAAAGGAGAAAATAGATAGCGACAATTTTGTTCTCAAATCAAAAATGTAAAAAAACTGATAACAAACAAATCCATGTATTTACTCGTTCGTTTGGGTTTTTTTTTTTTGTATTTTGACTTTCAGCTTTATTTAGACGAACAAATGATACAGTACACAGATTTTTTAATGCTTGCAGTAATGTTACTGATTGTCAGGCATGGGTGTTCACAGTGGGCTGGTCAGTAGCAAAATGTGATCCCCCGCCCCCTAGTTTGCACCAAAATATGCGTGAGGGACACCCCATCCCTTCCAACCGGTGACCAAAGTATCAAATCGGGACCTCTTGGCATCACACTCCCAGTAAAAATGTATTAATCAATTGTCATACTACAAAATTCTTCATTTGGCTAATGGGTCTGGCATACAATAGATGGAGATGTGGTTTGCTCTCTCAAATGATGAGTTAACAAACAAAGGGGGGGGGGGTGGGGGCATAGGGCTCACATCTACATATGTCCTCAATATCTTTAAGACAGCAGAGCCTATAGCATGGTCTGTCAAACCGAATCCCAGGAGAGTCCCTGCTTTTGTTCCCTACACTAAAACACTTAACCTTATTTGATCCTGTAAATGATTATCTGAATCAATACAATTATTGTATCATTAAACGCATTAACTAAGTTAATTAACTAATTAATAGTAATAAAGATCTATACTCATGTGTCCAAAAAGCTGGCAGTTAATGTCCCATGTAGTCACCAGCTGTTAAACCCTTGAGAATGACCCTTAAATCCCATCCCTTTAGAAGACATATTTAGCTGTATAGCAGGATAAGGGCACTGGTTACATCGCAGTATAAAATTATAATACCTGATGATTGATGGGGTCATAAATTAACCAGGGAGTGAAGAAAGACATTACCAGATAGAAGGGGAAAAAAAGTAATTTCTCAGGAAGGAAGGGCAGTTTTTACTGCACTTGTTCATTCAGCCTGCCGTTGTTCAGTCAGCTAACGCTGGGGTAAATTAATCCTCAGTGGGGAATCATTTTGTGCTTGTTTATTAATACGCAGCGTCAGAGATTTATCACTTGGGATTTCCAGCTGCTAGAACACTTGTCTGAAACTTAGACAAAATCATCTCAACCGTTATGCACCACTTGAGTGTGTTTAAAATGTAGTCAGACAATATTGAATATTTTATAAATTACAGCAAACTACAGTACAGCAAGCTTAGCTGCTTTCAGAGAGCGCCAGATATATATATATGTGTGTGTGTGTGTGTGTGTGTGTGTGTGTGTGTGTGTGGGTGGGTTAGGGGTGCAGGTGTGAGTGAATGGTGTGTGAGTGAGCCCTGTGATGGGCTGGCCC
>JAODJX010000035.1:6767209-6797049 GCA_026776945.1 Isichthys henryi | reverse complement strand
TCGGAATTGCCTGGGAGATACTGTAGTAGGATGGCAGGGCTCCATTCTGGAACCAAGTACCTTTCCTTAATCTACAGCACTGTCTTATAATTCTTTGTTAATAAAGCTTCCCTATATACCCTATACCAAAGCAGGTGGTATATGCATATACAGTAATAATATGATATAATATTAATGTAATGTATGCAGAGGGGCTCTCCCCAACCTATATGCCTTCATTTGTGGACAGCTTCCAAGAAAACACATAGAGTAACAGCTGGTTGCTTTCCATTCGCAAGTTTGCGAGTGTCATTTACACGGTGCTGTAAAATGGTCTGGGAAAGGTTGTATTAAAATGACAAATTGAATGTATTAAATGTTACAAGGGACCCGGAAAGATGAACAGACTGGGTAAGGGATTGGGGGACGAAAGCGTGTGACAGTGATTAAAAGAGCCCGCCGTAGTGGCCGATCCGCTGACCCAGGGGGCGCCGGCGCAAGTGGCTTGTGAAATCAGGGGGAGGGGTGAGCAAGTCGTGGTAAAACGGTCACCCGGCAAATGGGGGCAGTGCGTATCGCCAGGAGATAAAGAGGCAAGGATCTGTTCTCATTTATTCTTAATGATGTTGTACGAACAGGGCAGCTGGTTGAAGTGCTGCTTTAAGCTTCTTTGCAGGCATGGGTCTCGGCCCTCTGGGCCCCCCCCCCCCCAAAGAATTTAGAATTTTTCTGACTTTGTTCTTGTAATTTTCTCCATCTTGCATTTAATCATAGTTTTAAATGGTACTAGCATCCCATTCACTGGGGTCCCCTCGCTTGCTGCCCTTTTCCTCAACTTAACTGGGTATGGAAGAAGAAAATGAATTATGGATTAGAAAATAATGTGCATTCCTATATATTACGAAGAGGAAGGCATGTGGGATATAAGCATATAAGGCTTCTGTATCACAAAAAAATCTCAGCATTTTTAGGTATAAGCCCAACGAAATATATTGTCCTTCTGTGAAATTAACAGTAAACTGAAGATGTCCTAACCACAATTACCTAAATCAAACCATTCAATAGCATGAGATAAGTGCTAATGCTTTTACGTCGAGGCTCCTAAGAACAGAAACAGGATGTGAGTTTTGATTTTGATTCTTTCACTTTTGCACTTTCACTGAGCTAATATGTTGCATCAACAAAAATGCACTGGCAGAATGGGGGATTTAGCAGCTGCCCCAGCATGGCCCTAAAATGCTTGGCATAGCAAATGCAACACAGTAATAAATGAGAAAAATAAAGGACACTGACGAAGAACTGATAACTCTTACTGTATGCGCTTTGCTGGCTCTCCTCTCTAATTATGGCTGCCTCAGGGAAAAAATGGAAAAACAGCACCACCTCTTTTCTCTCAACCTTTTATGTCTGCTGTTTCAGAGGGACAGAACACCTCACTTTTTAGAGGATTTGAAAGTCTATCTGCTGTGTGTCTTGTTGTATTGCTGGAATAATTAAAAAAATATATTTAAATATACAGTACCAGTGAACAGTTTGGAGACACCTTACCATTTAATGGTGTTTTTATACTATTCTCTGCATTTTAGAATAACTATAAAGACATTAAATCTATAAAATGACATATATGGATTATTCAATGACCAAAAACGTATTATACAAAAACATTGTTGGGAGGTGATGGGGGGGCAGCTCTGTGGGTTGGGAAGGTTGCTGGTTCAAATCTTATGGTTAGCATATTGATTCGACCACTGGGCCCTTGAGCAAGACCCCAAAGCCCAATACCTCCAGGGACTGACTGACCTTACTGTCACCTCTACACCAGTTCCATGAGGTGGTCACCTGGGATGCTTTTCCAGCTGTCCTGAAGGAGGTCCCGCACATATGCTGAGCACTCATTGGCCGCTTTTCCTCTGGTCAAACTCCTCCTAAACCATTTGTACTGCATTTAGCTTGGGTAGCCAGGTCAGGTGATGTGACACTCTAACACTCTGCTTTGTAGACGGCTTGGGACGTCCAAACTTTTGACTGGTACTGTATCTAGGGTATCAAGCATTGTAATGAAACATGTATGTGAATTTTGAAAGTTTCATAGAATTTTTGTACTCAAAAGTGCTATGTTGATGGATAACTCTAAGCATTCAGTTGTGCATGTAACAACTATTATGTCATTCTGATGATACTTTGCTTTATATTACAGATGTACTCTATGTTTATGTGAAATGGAAATTGCCCATTGAGGACTTAAACAGTTAATGAAACACTAACTGTGCCTTAGTTGAATGTGCCTTAGTGCTCACCATTATTTGTATTAAGTGTTAAGTTAGGATGAATGGATGGACGGATGGATGGATGGATGGAACAAACTTGTATCTATGGGCGAAAAAGTCATGAATAGTTTATATTTGAATTGTGAGATTAGACAAAACTGTTACATTCTTTATCTAAATCGCCTTAGTAAATATTGTGCATAATAAATAGACAACAATGGAATATCAAACGGAATGTAAACCATTCAGTGGCAAACAGCAAAGCGATAATCTAAAATTGTGTTCCCCTGTAAGTTAAATATCGTCATCGATTGTCTATATCCTTTTTGGGAGAACGGGGCGAATGCTCATTTTGCATTCCGATCATATCATGTCCCAGTGAGCGCCTTCTCCCTCACTTGATTGTGTGTGCATTTCTGTGGAGAGATTTGCTGCCGTCGAAACGCAATGATATGGACGTTCCGTTTGAGGTGCTTTTCGTCTGTGTCAGCATCGCGTCACATGGGATGGATGCATCGCCCGTGCGGCGATGTTTATCTGAAGCTGAAAAATACCTGCTGGCCATGTCGCGTTTTTAACCGTTCGTGTCCCGAAAACATGCGATAAAATATACATTTCTAAAAAAAAAAAAACAAAAAAATGGACACTTGGCAATGACTTGAAAGGGAATGGCATTAATTATGTGGGAGCTTGGTCTTCCCCCCGGCGGCCATCTGGGAGCAGATTACTCATGATTCTATTCCGTTGCATCTGGCCCCCCTATTCAAATGCGTTTTCATCGCTGCGTTGTTTCTGTCGCTGAGAGGACCCAGGAGTTTGGCTGTGATAAGAATGAGGGAAGGGGGTGGCCCCGCCGGTCAGGCCTCATGTATCGCGCGGGCGAGCGCAGTCGACAGCAGGGGGCGCTCCGTCTGGGTAAACACTGCCCTCAGGGGTGTGTGTGCACGTCTGCATACCAATGCAGAATGTGTCATATGGCTGAGTGCAGCTGGGTAAATACGCCTCACAGGGGAGTGCTTACGGGAAGGGGGGGCCGCACTGCCACACATGTCTGGTCGTGTAAACTCAAGGCGTCACGAAGGTCACCTGGTGTGACACAAGGACGTGTCCTTCCAGGGGACACGGCACACAGCCCCGTGCCCCCTGCTCATCAGACCACACAAAGAGCATCATTGACTTCAGGTTTTATTTCTGTTTGTTTTGAGAGATCATGGCCAGTGGGTCTGGAGAAAGACCTACAGCAGACTTGCTGTGTCATTTCAATACTCCGCTTTGGCTGAGAGATGCTGCCTGAGATCCCCTTTCTGAAGCCAAACTTATGCTCCAGAATCGATGTGGCCTTGACTAAAAGGACCAAAAACATGGACTGTCTGCGGGTCCCTGAGGACCGGATTGGAAGACACTGGTCTAGACAATGACTGTGTTTACCTACAGAGCTAACATGGATATATCTGTTACTAGGTAAGTGGTATACAGTTCAGTAAATATGGTTGACTTTTCCTGACCAAGTAAATAGGTAATTATTTGTTATTGTGGCATAGATGAACACGACTAGGATGAGACATCACATAGGTTTGAATATGTGGGTAAGTCCACCATGCAGAAGTGTATAGCAGGTAGGTTCACAAAAGGGTAAATGCATTGCAAGAGTGGCACGTTGCTGCAGGATGTCAGATGAAGAAATCAAAGCTCTCCGTCTGTCAGTCCAGTCTGTGCTCCCCTTACACCTAAATGGAACATTCCGGTTCCCACTCACGGTTTGTCCACATGGGGCCGTGGGGTGAGGTGGACCTCATGTTGGAAACAGACCCACACTCATGAACAGGGCACACAGTCATGCACACATAAGTCAGTCAGAGCTAAAGTGACTGATTGCCCATTGTCTCCGTTGTTCATGTAATCAACAATTAAATTCATAAAAATTGATCGCAAACATTTTCTTTAAGAGTAATTAAGTTGTGGGAAAAGGGGGATTTTTCCTGTGTGGACTTTAATGGCTTTCGCTGTCACGGCCTGTTCTCTATCCAAACACTTTTGCTGTGAATTCATGTCATCTGAGATTTTAGTCTAACCGGAATAAAAAATCTCTTTGTCTCAAAAATTAAAAGCAGCATTGCTCGTCGACAGTTTGTTAGTGATGCATGACATATGTTCAAACATCTACCCTGTTTTCAGACCACCTTCTAACCTCACTAAGTTGAGGGTCGAGAATGGAGAGAGATTTTTACTCTCCCCTCGGCGGCAAAAACTAACCAGGTTAGGTCTCGAAGCAATTAATCTGAGCAAAACAATTACTCTGTGTCACTGTACATTAGCCCTCATCGGCATAGTATTAAATCTTGTTTAGCTCTGGCTTGATTATATACAGTATGAGATGGCTTTTTTTTTTGTACTAGTGGAGGACCATCTGGGTAACACTAAATAAATAAAAATGCTACTAAAACAGCCTGCTGGCCATCAGTACAAAATAGCCCAGAGGCCTGAGTGCCAAACGCATAAAAGGAAGTGAAGTGCAACTTTTCCGGCAACGGTACCTGTCGCAGAGCAAGCAGAATTGAAGTAATAGGCACTTGTGCTGCTGGTGTCCTGGCTGCGTTCAAGGTGAAAGCCCAATGAGGGGGTGGGTCTGGGCAGGCCGTGATTCTCTGTTCACAGGGGACCTTCTGTGGTTCTCCGTCATGTTTCTGTCAGTTTTTGTGTTCAGACACGGAAATGTATGTAATGGTGAAACGTATAAAAATGCTTATGATTACACAGTCTACTTAATAGTTCGTAGGTGAGTAAGCATCAACAGTTTATTCCACTTCTATTGTATTTTAGGAAATGATGAAATGTCCACGTTGCATGTTGTCCAGCCTTGTAAATTGCACTTGTCTCGTCCTTTCTTGTTAATGTCCTTTTGTTTTTTTGTGCACCTTGGTCCTGGAGGCACAATGTTTCATTTGGCTGTATGCTGCGTTTATGGCTGAAACGACGAATAAACCTGCTTGACTTGACTTGACTACTTGACTTGAGAGTAGGGATTTTATACACAGAGTACTTCTTTTTCACTGGCATGGGTATACTTTTGATGTGATTTGAAAAGGATGATTCATTCGACAAGCCACACACAGATGGTAAAGACTGAGATATGGAGCAATATTTGGAAAATGGAACCAATCAAATAAATGATTGCGGAATCTTCATCTGAGTTTCTTCAGTAAGTTCGCAAGTATTAAATAAATTGGTAGCAATTTACTTGATCAGTATGTAAATAAGTTTCTGGTATTTTTGGTTAATTAATGCATTAAGTAAGAGTGTACTACTATATTATTTGTGCCCCGCCGGGTAAAGTATTACCAGTAAATCTCTTATTTATCCTACTGAATCAAATGCGATTCATTATAGAGGAAATGACTTCTTTTCCCTAGCTAGTTTTCGGTGCATAACAGAATGCAGAAAGGAGCTGAGGATTCTGGGTAGGATGTCAGTCCATCGCAGGGTACTCATACACATACTAAGTGGGATTTGGAGTTCACCTCTACTGCATGCTGTTTGAATGTGGGAGGAAACCGGGGGGTAGCTGAAAGCAGCCCAGGTAAATCCTGGGAAAAGGGTGAATCCTGGCAACTGAGCCGCACCCTGGACCCGACCATATATATATATATATATATATATATATATACATACACATACACATACATATATGGTATATGTGGGTGTGTATATGTGTGTGCGCACTCTTTCTTTGGAATGCTGGGCGTTGCGCTGAAACATCAGAGAATATTCTCCAGGTTCCGGACCAACTGTGCCGTGGAAACTGAATGTCAGAAAAGACGAGGGATGTCAAGGCGGCTCAGGACAAAGACTCCAGCACAGGCTGATGTTGGCAAGCCGATGCACGGGGTGGTAAAATGGATGAATTGCGCCTGACATTGTATTGTGATGCAAACAGACGTGACAGATGCTGCTCGATCTGCTCAGTGATGCTAGTAGATGGGGTCGCATCAATACTAATACTAGCATAGGTATCGGGTCCAATATCATGCTGATGTGGCCGTACTTGTCTTCTTGACAATGTGGCAATGCTTATAACCGATACCAATGGATGAAGCCCCATCGATATTATTACTGATAAATAAACGGGACCACAAAATATCTGTGGTCTGAAAGTTAATGATGAAAGCAAAAGTATAGCAGACTGCAAACTGTGCTCTACAAAATATCGATATTTTTTGGCTGAGTGCTCTGCTTGGTTCTACATGCACGTGTATGTGTGTTGGGGGGAAGGATTTCAATATTATTGCTCATCCTGATATTATAAAATAAAAATATCCATTTTTTTTTTGGACATTGCCCAGCCTTAACAGATATCGGTATCAGTGAGTATCCAGAAAACAAGAGCCAGTCCTTGTACTTGGTCCGGAAAGACGAATAATATTGATGTATCCCTACCGGTAAAATACAGCAGTTCTTTGGAGAATGTGTTCACTTCCTGTCCAGGTATGGTTCTGTTGTCAATTTTTTGAGAGTAAACAAAAGATGTATTATCTGAAAACCAGAAAAAGGTATATATATTGTACTTCAAAAGTAGCTATTTTTCCATGTGATTGACTTTAATAAATCATCCTCGATCACTTTTCCCATTTATAATATATGAAGTTCTGTAGTTTCTTAAATTCTACTGGGTCCATGACTTTTTAACACTCTGAAAAATATCAGAAGGTCCCAGGACATCTGAACATTCTCATTGCTGGTAAAGAAATACAATTTACCTTCTGTTTCTTGTAAGCTTGTTCGTCTCCAAAGCAGTGTTCCTTCAATATGTTGTCTTACCATTCTCAGTATTGTCTCTTTATTTATTTTATTTTAGTCTGTAATTTCTCCCTTGATAAAAATTACTGGAACACATCACTCATTTATATTGCCTCGAAATTGCCGCCTTTTCCTCAGTGGACATTCTTCCTTTTTCAGACAGACAAGTGGCTTTCCTGCAGGATTCCCATAGCCACCCCTTAACTGGACAAAATGAAATGATAGGGTTTGAAAGACCCTCACAAACCAACACAAGCAAAAGTGTTTCCATCTTCTGGTATCCCTTTAATTATGGATTACTTCGGTGCTACTTTCATGCAGCGGGGCAAGAGTGGATTCCAGGCTCAGGCTTGATTCCTTTCCATTGTTTTTGGGATTTCATTGGATGTGAGAACAAAGCTGCTTGCTGATTGGTGCAATGCGAACGACATCGTTCCTGACTTTACGGTTCATTGCACCGGCTGACTGTGCTTTGTTGTTCCGCAGTATGGATGGAAGTCCCCCTCCCAGTCGCACATTTATAATGCAGGTACCCCAAAGTTCATCTGAGAGATGTCACGCACACTGAGTCCTGCCATCTGCTCCCCACATCTTACTGCCAGCAAAGTTTCAGTTAATTTCACAAACCGCCTCAGACATTTTTCTGGCGGCTAGCATCAACCGCCTCCTGTGTTTAGTTTCCGACTGCTCGCCTACAAACGTCCAGCAAAATCAGCTGAGGTGTCCCATTCTTTTGCCTGGAGGCTTACAAGCATGTTTTACTGTCTGCGACTCAACGTGGAAAATAAACTTTTAAAAAATGTGGAATTGTGTTTATCACTTTTACTACTCTAATATAGCTTGTCCAGACCCTTTATCCATAATGAGCTGAGTAATTAATGGCTCTAGGGTGATGATATCTATTCAACTGAGGCCCAGGCTGAATATAGCAGCCAACCATCATTAAGATGATGCTTGTTGAGTTTGAAGAAGAGTCAGTGAATAGGTATTAAAGTTGTTTATGTGGCCCAGTGAAGAAGGTTCCCTCTCTTCTAATGAAGGACACTTCTCGTTCACTCCTTTTATTGCGTCATGAAAATTCATCTTCAAACTTCCTTGGATAGTGTCACAGAGGCCTATTGCAAGTGTGTAGGGCAGTGTTTCCCAGTCTGGTTCTCTGGTTAGGGAGCAAAACTTAGGGAGCTAGGAGGGAGCAAAAATGTGTACTGTCTGGCAGGGAGCCTGGAGGGAGCAAGAATGTGTACTGTCTGGCAGGGAGCCTGGAGGGAGCAAAAAAGTGTACTGTCTGGCAGGGAGCCTGGAGGGAGCAAGAATGTGGACCAGCTGTGGGTCCCCAAGGATTGGATTGGGAAACACTGGCAGAGGGTACTAGGCAGGGGTGCAGCCAGTTTGTCACAGAGCACACAGTTGCATATACTATGGGCAGTTTATAGACATAGATCAGCCAGAAAGAAACCAACACTACATAAGGAGCACAAGCAAACTCTACAAAAGCAAACTCCATTCTGCAGTTTTGAGGCCAACGTGCCATCCTGGATTTTGAAAAGAATATTTAAAACAGCTTTCCAGCAACACATTACATTCACTTTATTAGCATCTATCTTCACCACAATTACGAACAGATGGACTAGACATTTAAACCACCCACCACTCTACACTCAATACTCAGTACGATTTTTATAGCCGTTAAAATGTAATAGCATTTGAATGTAATTTATAGAACATTAACAAAAAAATTGAATTGGCTTTACTTATTTCTGAAAAAAAAATCACAACAATGTCTACAAATCAATTGTGAGATTAGCTTTTGTCCTCCTGTGGATTAGAACATTGCGGTTTGTACTTCTGTGATGGCACATCCTGCCCTAACAATGCATGCATTGATTTTATTTGTTCTTCCATTCCAAGCACCATTAATAGTCCCCGTACAGTCAATTGTACTGAAGGTGTTGCAGAGTATCACTCATATTCTGCTTGCCAGTGGCACGGTCGGAATTCATTCTTTCATCCATTTTATGTGAGCGCTTGTCCTTTTCAGGGTCGTGGGAGGGGCGGAGCCTATCCCAGAGGCTAAGGGCACAAGGCAGGGAATAACCCAGGAAGGGCCGCCAACCTATCACAGGGCACACTCACACACCATTCACTCACACATGCGCTACTGTAGATAATATAAGATAATGTTTAATTTATTTAATCAAGTTGTTTTATATAAGATATAGCTGTAGCCTGCAACCTACAAATTTACAATAATTATATCTGTAAAGGTAAAATTGTCCACACTGTTCATTTTTCACTTTTTCAAAGCTAATTTTAATTTTAATTTTTTTCAAAGTTAAATATATATTTTACTATTTTAAATAAATCTGTAACTATTAACTCATTAAGATGCTAAAAGTGAATTTAATGAGAAATTCCTTTCATCTCTGCCAAGTTCATTAGGATTTAACAGGATTTTGAATTTTAACAGAGGACACTATTTGAATTCAAAGTCTGGAAACTATAAGAAGGGAATAACGTTTTGCCAGACCCTACAGAATGTGCATGTGATGAGTTTCAGGTTTCTTTGGTGATGGGAAAGTTTTGGATGACGCTAATTCTTTAACCATAAGTGCAAAATGCTCCAGGTCAATGTGTACTTAAAGAGCCGTTCACACATCGCTATTTTATATTTAGTGACGGGGCTGTCCAGGGAATACATTGTTGCTGTTCCGACAGCACCTAGCTATTAAAAATGCATAAAATCTCGAGCTGCAGGACAGAAATACCTGGATGAACTCTTGCAAAGGGCTTGAAGGTAAACTTAAACTATTCAGCTACTGATGAGCATCTGATAACCAGAGCCACTCGTAGACTAATGGAATTAGATGCAGGACTACGGTGTGATTCCAGTGGGGGAGGGTGAAAATAGACCACACACTAATTCAAATTTACCGCTGTTGCCTCACACTCCTCTCACTTGGGGGTCTGAATCCCATTCTGTGTGTGTGGAGTTTGCTTTTTCTCGCTATGATATGTGGGTTTCTTCCTGCAATCAGAAGACCAGTATTTCAATTAACTAGCATCGCTAAACTGCCCATTATACGTGTGTATCTGGCCCGTGATGGACTGACATGCTTTCCAGTGTGAATTCCTGCACTCTCAGAAAAAAGGGTAAAACTTTGTACCTTTGCATTGTCACTGGGTCTGCGCCCATGTAATTATACCTTTTAAGGTACAGAAATGGACTCTGAGGAACATCCCAAAGGTACAAACAGCATTAATGTACCATCAATGGTACAGAAATGTTCCTCAGAGCCTAAAAGGTACATTTACCTACAGCAAAAGGTACAATTGGCAGACTCTTGAGGGTACAGCCCCAGTGACAAGCAAAAGTTTTTACCCTTTTCTGAGATTGTGCCATGTGCTGTGTTACCTGTCTGAAGGTTCCTCTTTGTTGTTGCTCAGTATTACCTATTAGAAGTTCGCTAGATATAATTTAAATTGCAGTTTTGACACATTAACACACATTAACATATACATATTTACAGCTTAATATTGTGCTTAATCATACTGGTAAAATCATTTGATGACCAATCTTCATATAGGAGCCTTTAAAGGGAAACAGCTGCCCTTGCAAAATTCATTCATGTTCTCTGTACTTACTAATATGCATGGTTTATAAGCAGTATTGTATCTCAAGTGGTTTTTGAAGAATAAATGAGTCATGTATTTTGAAGTCATACATTAATTTTATTCAAAATCAATTTTACAATGATTGCATTGTTCATTATAATCATATTCACAGTGTGTTAGTTAGGACAGAAATCTCTAAAGTAATTGTTTTTGCCGTAAATGATGAAACAGGCAAGAAAATCATTGAGAAATGTAACATTTAACTAACATAAAAAATTAGAGCTTCACCCTGACTTTCACTACAGTAAGTAAATATCCATCATTCGTGCATCCATCCATCATTCGTCCATTTGTCCATCTTCCATCCATTTTTCCAGCGAGGGGTTCAGTATAATAAAACTTCAAGCTTTTCTTTTGATAATATAGTGCTTTTGAGTGAAAGTTTTTTATACTTTCCACTTGAACAATATTATTTATCTATCAATTTCCAAGAAATCCGACTGCTTTTCAGTATTCTGAATCTAGTCTGTCACTATCACTATCCAGTTACTGATAAATATAATCGCTTGCAAAACCACACAATATGTCGTTCATGTATGTTATAGGTGTATCTTTGGAATTTGCTGGCAGAGTTGAGGACATAAGCTAAACCGACTTTTGCAAATAGCGAGGCAAGAAGCCACCATAAAACTAACAAGTGTTGAAAAGTACAAATGTATGATAATGTACGACAAGTAAAATACAAATGTATGGTCTTGCATATGTGATAAGTCAACGATATCAATAGTAATTACCCTTTTTTAACCTCAATGTTATTTGAGCGATCCCTGTTCATCACTTCTTTTAATCTTCTAGAATGCGATACAGGTCAAGAGAAAGGTCAGAGGTGAAAAGTTCACCCAAGAGGATGTCCCTTTTTGTCTCATTTTTCCGGTAGATCTAAAATGCTAATGCTCAAATCCCTTCAAGACAGTGTGTCAGCTCAAGTGAAAACTCCATGTGCTTTGGCTGGTCCATAACTGTACCGAGGAGACCAATGGTGGTCTGGGTAGCCAATTAAGAGGCTGGGGGCAAATCCCAAGTGTCATACCGAGAGGGGGACCATAGGAGCCTGCAGACAGGGTAATCATCAATCAGTTATTAAAATGGCTCCATGGAAAGGGCTGAGAGGTTTTAGAAAAAAAAAAACCCACACAGGAGGAATTAGGTCACCATAGTCAAAACTTTCAAATTAATTGCAGGTAGATTCGGGGCTTTGTTCCGGGTGACTTTCACTGTATAATTATAATTACCAATTGCATAATGCTTTAGAAATAAATACAAATAATGTTTGAACCATTTTAAGTACTGGAATATATAGTACATAAACATAGCGGTAAGAAAAATTTGCCCCAAAATTTGCCCCAATATTAAAGCAGAATTTTCTTGTTCATTCCAAAGTTTCCAGTCACCAAACAGAGAGTGAACAGTGTGTGATTGACTGTGGACTGTTTTCATGGAAGAAAGTGAACTGCTGACCATGAAACTGAACATCATGCAATAGCCTTACTGACAATCAAGCCATTAGACCACTTACCCAAATCTTGAAACATTTGGACCAATGTCATAATAACCTGTTATTTTGACATAGTGGGGACCATTTTTCAGGTCCCCATAAAAATCTGTGAATGCAATCAAGAAACTAAAAATGCTAAAAGTCTAATATTTTGTTTGGTTACTTATAGTTAAGGTTAGGGCTGGGTAGGAATTAAGGATGTCCTGTTGGGATTAGAGTTTTCCCCATAGAAATGAATGGAGAGTCCCCACAAAGATAAAATTACAAACCTGTGTGTGTGTATGCGTGTGTGTGTATGTGTGTGGGTTTGCATAGATCACATTTGAGGACCTAATTGTCCCCAAAGTGTAAAACCTGAAATTTCCCTACTTTTGTGGCCATCTTTTGAAGTCCCCATTTGGATAACCTCAGTTTTATAAAAAATCTGTCAATGCAATCAAAAAAGTAAAAATGCCAAAAGTCTTGTATTTTGGTTGGTTACTTATGGTTAAGGATAGGGATGGGTAGATTGGGTGTTGTGATTGGGATTAAGGTTTTTCCCACAGAAATGAAATGAATGGATGGTCCCCATTTAGACAGGTACTCATCTTTCCTCGTTTTTTTCTACACACACACAGACACACACACATGCACACACACACACACGTTCTGATCCAAATCAGTCATGTTGTTTCCACAGAGTCATTCAAAATGGGTTTCTTTTCTTTATTCTCTGTTTTACTTGTGGATCCCGATGTGAAAAGTCCATTGTCTGACATCGCAGCCAGTGTAGACTACCTCAAATATTTGTTCATGGCCAGAGTGGCATATTCTCCCGAAAGTGTTTTGTTTAATGAAGTGCAAGCTTGTTGAATGACAAACAGATGGTGCTTTTTTTTACCTAACAAATTCCTCAATGCATTACTAATGAGGTTAATCTATGTCCCACTGGGCAAAAAAAAAATATTAGCCTCTCTGTTCATCCATATTACTGGAAATTCTGATACGGTGGAAAAAAAAATTGCATATGTTCATATACAGATGACTGAAATGTTTGAATTATTCATGTATGGTGTCTGAATACTAATAACATGCTCACAAATGATTCTGCTATACATGGTGACAGTAATCCAGTACATATTGTAGAGGGTATATGAGTGACATATACATCAAACACTATACTAGTAGATGGTATATGGATCACATATACCATCAAGCCCTATACTAGTAGATGGTATATGGATCACATATCCATCAAGCACTATGCTAGTAGATGGTATATGGATCACATATCCATCAAGCACTATACTAGTAGATGGTATATGGATCACATATACCATCAAGTACTCCATTATTAAACAATGCAAAGATGGAAGGAAAACATAATGTTGGAATGGTCTGGAAAAGGAGGTTTGTTTACTTGCTGGTGCCAGTCGCAACAAAAACAGGAGCCATTAAATGTCTTACTTAGAATGTTCCATGGCAAGATGTTGAGCTTAAGTGTTAACAACAATGAGGATCATTCGAAGGTAAACATTACCTGATGTCGCTGAATGTCACTCAGCTGTAATCTAGGGGTTTTGTATATGCATTTTTATTTTTCCACTGATACCCTGTTGCAGTTGGTTCGGTGGGTGTAAAGAAAAAACACATCCCATGAAATGTGTAAAACTTACTGATCGACATATGCTTGCCAATATTTTACCATGGTTTATGGACCATGATTAATCCTCGCCTGTCTGGATTCCGACATGTTAGGAACGCTCCTCCTCACTGGAATAATTCTTACCCATGGCTTGTTTGTTATGTTCTGGGGTCATATTAATGCATCCCCAGCCCCCCCCCCCCCCCACTCTCTTTGGACCTCTCATTTTACTTTCAGTGATAGCAGGACAGCTGTCCTTTCATCTGAGACATTGTACTCTTTAATCTTGCACCCTTTGAAATGAACTTTGATATATGGCAGTCACTGACATGTATAATGCATTTTGCTAAATAAATTAAAAGCAGTTTAACTAGCCAATCGTTCTCAATTGGTTTCAATGTATTTTAACCAGGAATTTCTGGGTGTGGTTTCTCCAGCCTAAGCTCTTGCTGTATGGATCTTAAACAAAAATATGAGGTTCACTAGCATAAAATGTTTGAAACCTTTGTTTGCAGGGTTGTTGTTTTCTAGTCCCTCCAAATAAATGTGTATTTGTTGGCTTACAGTAAGTCATGAATCATTTGCCATCAGCCCCCTCCCCCCTCAGTAAAGCACCCCATCCATTAATCTCTAACTATGCCCCTGCCTGTTTGTAAGTACGAAAAGGTACCTTGCAGTTTAAATAGTTTAATATTAGTATGTACACCTGCTCATTAATGCAAATACTAGCAAAAAGGCTAACTTGCATGATTTAAGCAATTTTGAAGGTGTTTGTTGGTGCCGTACAAGACACTTCCAACGTCTCAGAAAGATCCAGATTTTCATAGTATCCAGAGTTTGCAGAGAATCATACGATAAACAAAAAACATGCAGTCAGCAGCAGTTCTGTGGGTGAAAACACCTTGTTAATGAGAGAGGTCAGAGGAGAACAGCCAGATTTGTTAAAGCTAACGGAAAGGCCACAAGTACAAAAACAACAGCTCAGTACAACAGTGGTATGTGGAATGGCTTCTCTGAATGCACAACTTGTGTACCCTCGAAGCAGTACTGGAGGCAAAAGTGGGGCCTACCTTCTACTAGCTAGGAGTACCTTATAAAATGGCTACAGATTGCATGTCGCAACATAATATTAACATAAGTCACAGTACCTTCTCATCCACTGATTTATTTATGTGTGGATGCACTCTGGTCATTTCAATTCCTCTAGAAAGATATACTGTAATTACAGGTTTAACTATTCCGTTACACAACAATGGTATCTCGCTGCAATTTACACACTCCTTTAATTAAAACTGGCAATTTACTGGGAGCTCCAGAATGAATCATTTCTCTGAGATGCTTTCGCTGTTTCCTACCATTTGCTCTGACAGGTTTCTCGCACTGAATGGCTAGGCTGGGGGCAGTCCAATTCGCAGAGTTGCATGCAGAAAGCGAGATAAGGCCTCATTTAAATAACTGTCATGTTCTCACCATATGTCTGAGGTCACTAATCAGTGGGCTTGTTTGTTTTTTTTTTTTGCGTGTTCTGTTAAGTAAGTAGTTTTGAACACGACACTCATCAATAACAATTGTTTGGCTTTACTATTTTTTAACCTTATTGACTTCCTTGCCCACTGCGGTAAGCCACACTCTTCAGTGCATACAGAGATTTTTGCCATGTCAGGATTATTTTTTCGGTCACAAAAGCTGTCTGTCGGATAACTAGAGCATCTTTTCCAAAGAGCACAAATTGTGCTACACAATTGATGTGATGTTCATGCACAGTGCTGAAACTGAATGAAGGGCTGTCATTCGCATTCAGAGATTAATTCATGCGACAACATTTCACGAGGAGTCATTTCGAGCCCATGTGATACACATCATTCATGGTACAAGCTCAAAAGAGCACAATGATTGCATGGAAATGAAAGTCTTGCAACAATTGGTTTGGTGTTGTATAATACACCTGGAAGTGCTGTACAACCATTGCCATTTTGTTTCAAGGGAATTTTTGTATGATGCCAATTTTTCCAGTATCCAATAACAAATTCTTGAATAAGGTAATATGATGATAGTGTTACGATATGACAGTAATACAGTCAGGAAAAGAGTGACAATTCATTGAGCAGCTCCAAGACAACAGGGATTGGACAAAGGAACTGAACTCACTGGGGAAAACTACAAACTAAAAGGACCACAAAGGATCAAAATGAACGGGAAACCAAACAGACTAAACTAAGAACATGAAATAATGACCATAAGGGAACTAAGCAGACAAAGGGAACAGGAGTCAGGGAAACTGGGTAAAAACAGGGAACAGAACTAGGAAACAGGCAGAGCAACAAAAGCACAAAAACATACAGTGATCTCCACACAATGACTGACTACAGAACGAAGCAGGGAAGGCACTTAAATACACTAAGACAACTGGGCTAATGAGTGAGCAGGAGTGGAACATGACCAATACAACCAATCAACGAAGACGCAAGGTAACAAGTGGAGTTAGCTTACGATAACAAGTACTGAATTTAGGAAACTAAACAGATACCAAAACTAGGAAACATAACCACACACTAGGGATACAATGCAAAGACAATAAAAACAGAATAGAAACAGAACACAAAGAAGGCAAACCATGGACAAGAATACTAAGATAGAAAATAACAAACACGTGGGAACAAAAACCAATAAATACCAATAAACAGATGAAGTTGGCCTCTAGCTTAGCCTCGAATCCATTACCTGAGCTACAAGCTCTATCCCTAGAGCTGTATGGCAGTCCGGGGTGCTGGAAAAATATCACTAGGGCTAAAAGAGAAGGAGAGGAAATGTGGGATGGCCAGTGACACCTGCTGGCCAAACAGGGAAGAAACACGAAGGGCTGGGTTGGACAGCACCGATCCTGACAGGTAGTTGCTTTAACTGAGTTAGACGTGGAACAAACACAACGTCTACAGCCAGAACTGGATTGAGACGTGCAACCCAGAAGGCATGAGCATAAATTCTGAAGAATCCAAGATGAAACTTGTCTGCACTCTGTCAAGCCCATTCAAGGGTTCTCAACCAGCATGTTGTCTGTGAGTGCCTTTACTTAGCCTTTTTCATGAAGTATGACAGCGGCTCTGCAACATCAATAGGCTTGAAAGTTAATTACGCCGTCTGCCTACGAGTCAGTTCAAGACCTCCATTCATTTTCCATAGCTGTTGATCCAGCAAAGGCTTACAGAGTCTATTCCAAGTAGTGCAGGAAAAAGGACAGGATAGATAAGATGCTAGTCTAGTCTTAGGGCACATACTTATGCACATGATCACAAACTATGGCCAGTTTTGGGACACCAGTGCACCTAAACCACATGTTCATGCACTGCTGGAGGAGATCCCACATGCACATCATTGGGACAGGAATCAAACCTGTAACTCTGCTGGAATGAGGTCACAGTACTACCAGATGAGCCAATCAGAGCCGTGTATTTTCTAATAACGTGTCAGCAAGATAAACTTGCTAAACCTGTACTAATTTTTTGCATACAACAGAAAGGTAAGAGTTATACCCAATTATTTTCACAGGGACACCATAAAAGGAGGGGATGTCAGGACAATTAAAAGTGACAGGGCCCCTAAAAAGCTGGATCATAGTTGGATTGGTCTTGGTTGAGGGCCCAGTATGACATGCTTTCATAAGTGATTATTTGCAGTTATTTTACACATAGGATGCTAATGTCTATTATGCAAGACTGCAGATCCCCAACAATAAAAATTCAGTCAAGGCGCATCAAAATGATTCAAAATAGATCCTTTGTTGACATGTGGTTGCAATGAAAACACTTTTTTTTTAATCGACGCATCAAGTCAGATTGTTGCATTACTCTTTAATGCACTTTCATCCGAAATCATATCTCATTAAAATAACTTTATAAAATACACTAAAACCTAATACTATTCCCTGACATGCTTGTTAAGCAGTTTAGGCTAGGTGAATGTTGTCCTCTTTGCTGGGATATCTGGCTGCGTTTTCAAAGTAAGCATGCTGTGCGATAAACAGATGATGTCCGAGCCATACTGCAGAAATGTATAAATGCAAATATCCCTACATTGTTTGGGGGAGGGGAGGGTACTTCATTCAACTGCAAATAACGCAGGATTTTGTCACGAACTCACCTTACAAGCAATTACTTCATATACCAGCATGCGACCGCTTAAAGTGGCATATTTAATCCGTTAAGGTCACTCGGTGGTCTGCTGTTTACATTGTACGTCAGATATTTCATTCATGATCCATACTTTCTTTCGTGTCTATGCAACATACCAACTGGTGATAGCACTAGCAGTCCAGTTAAGCACAGCGTGAAAAGTTCTGTATTGTGAAACCATGTTAAAATTTACGCAAAAAAAATAATGTCGCTTGATAATGCGTAATAAATGTTTAATGTTTGTATGTATTCCTATTATTCGTTTGTCGTTGTCGTTTTATTTTTCCTCGAGAGAAAACAACAGAATATCTTACTGGATTACTTCGTTACTTAGTAAACATGTTAAGTAAATAGACACAATATGTGGAAAAGGCAAAACACTGCTCATTCACCCATGGCACCGATCGGACTGATTGACACCACTGATACTGTTTTTATAATCCCGAATAAATTTACTGTGTGTTCACGCTTCGGTACATTTTGTTTCATTCTCCTCCCCGCCATGTTATAGCGGGCTGCAGATTTCCCTTGTGCATTTCACGCTGCAGGTGCAATGGCTCGGAGTTACTGATAGCCCGGCGTCTTCTCAAATCCATCCCCTTCTGCTCCTTCCTTCCATCTCCACACGCTGTTTTTCTGCTTACCTTTTACATTTTTCTGTGCTGCCGTCGTCTAAACTAGGTGTTGCATCCTGCAGTCTTGCCTGGGTTTGCGGTGCCTCTTAAAGAAACACCCTACACTTTTTTTTCTTTATTTCTTTTTGATTTCTCAATGCTTCACTGAATGGATTACGTTTTTCCTAATCAAAGAGTTATTCATTAACCCTTGGGATTGGGAAATGGATGTTTAACTAGCTGCTGGAGGAGAGCGATATGCGTTTTAACTCTTTTGTGGCTGAGAAACCCGTTTGATTGAGTGGAGGATGTCTTCTCTTCATGCTCATGACAAGGAAAGAGGGAGAGAATGAGATTAACAAAAAAAATCACGATACGAGTTTCTTTATCACATCTGGGGGCTGTGTGAGTCAAGCAAGTATAATAAAACTGGGGGGAAAGCGTTCAGGATGGATTTACGTGATTCTAAAGGATTTACCCTTTGATTGGGGATTGAAGAAGAATTGGCAAATCCCTTTTTAATTTTATTTTTTCCTCGGAAGATTGCAAAGGTGGGGCGATTAGAAAAGGCTGATGTTGGACCTATTAATTCTGTCTGTGCACCAAAAGCACCAAAACAGCTTGGAAACCTTTGGATGGAAATCAAGCGGGTGTTTGGACCTGTACTTGGTTTTATATGAAACTGGTGATTAATACTAGTTACCCATTGGATTGACAGTAATACTTGGAAAAAAATACTTTTGGGTGACATCGCAGTGGCTAAGATTTTTTTTAAAATTTTCCAATATAATCAATCATTTCCACTTGAAGAGTTTCTGTATATCTAAATGGAATTAGTTGAGATTGAAGCCCCTTGTGAAAGGAACAGACATGGTACATGGGCACAGTTTGTTTTACGGTGAGCCTCTTGTTCGTACTTTATGTATTTCAATGCGCTAGTTATTGATTGCTTTCGGTGAGCGATAATAGTCTATATAGAACTATCTGCTTGATGATTGTTCATTGCATTTTTTCTTTCCTTCGCTTTTCACAAAAAAATCGTTCAGATGTAGAAACGCTATATTTCAGGTTTTACTGATGTTGTGGACATCTGCGTGCGTGTAACACTGCGTGTGGATACGGTATTGATGTCGCTACGCTTGCGATCCAGTAAATAGGGATGCATATAGGATATTCATTCTAAATATCCCACGGTGATATTACCGTTTCGGCTTTCTAGGACTTATTCACTGTTTGTGTTTCATGACAACATATGTATTTCTTTTTGTTTTCGTAACTAAAAGTTATTTAACTTATTGTACAGCGAATACGTTTATTATTTATCTAATTTTAAATAGATGTATGTATTTATGCATCCCTTTGGTTTTTCCCCCTTGAATCGAAGTATTCAGGTACATTGTACTTCGGTCAAAAGTCCCTCATTCCACATAGATGTTTTTCCCCCGGCGTGCACGGTTTGACAAATAAGCTGTATTGTGTTAATTGCAGCGCACTTCGAGCTTTCAGTGGGTAAAATGTGTTTTCATTTCCGTTGCCATTTAGGCACATTTTAATGCATGTTATGAAAGTGCCTCTTAAAAGTGCTCTGACGGAAAAAATGGGTATCGTTTATTATTCAAAAGAAATTTCAATGTTTGATACGAAAGTTCAGATACAAAAAAGGTGCAAACTGAAAATAATAATTAGGCTATATATTTTTAATGATAGGGAATAGCCGGTGTAAGGAACTCAAATAACCTCTTTGAAGACCTCGTTGTTTTCGCCTATGGGATCCATACTTAGAGCCGCGACACTTACGGAAAAAATGAGACCAGAAGCACACAGTGAGTCAGTGTCTCCACCAATTTCATTTTGTCTCTTGCTGCAGTTGCTGCAAGTCTCATCATACTCGGGTTGTCCGGGGCAACAAAGAAAGAAGCAGGTAATTGTTCAGTATGAATATTCACTTCTTTACGATTTCCTTGATTTTTAAAACCTCGTCTTTAAGAATCCACGATTTGTGTACTGATATGCAGTAGACGTGTCTGACTCCTCGTGATTAATTTCATAATCTAAGGTTTTTAATTCATCCGCCGCTTTCCTGTTACAAAGTGTGACTCATTTTGCACCGTGGCTGCTGTGACTCTTCCAGTGAAAAACAATTCAGGAGTCCAGCCAGCAGGTCAATGTGGGACCTGGGTGAAGGAAACAGAAGGGGGGTTGTTCACCTCTCCAAATTACCCCAACAAATACCCCCCAGAGCGAGAGTGCATTTACATTATTGAAGGTAAACGTCCAAGCTGCACCAACACATTTCCATTTCACACACCATTAAGAAGTAGTAAACCAGCCAAGCAGCTTATCTCTCTAACACTGATAACATTTGACTTTCTGCACATATTAATACAAACCGACTCTCCTCTGAGCAATTCAGTGCAACTTTCTTTTCTACAGTTAACACTGGTTAATTTGGGAGACATTCATATTCACGTTGGTTTTGTTAAAAATCATTCAAATGTTAGTGCTCCATACTCAATTAAATACCTATTGAGAATCCTGGCATATAATTGCCAACAAATCAAATATGCCAAGACTCATCTTAATGGGTTTTGGTTAAAGGACACATTACTCTAAAAAAAACAAGTAATATATGCTGAATTTTTTGTCTTCATTGAGAAATTAGTTGACTGTTTCATGGAAAAACAAAAAAAATGTACATTTTGTTCATCACTGTTGCCAACTGGTGTTTTGGACGTCAGTGAGGGTGACTGACGCAGGGTAGCGTTTTGGTTGTTTATCTGGAAGCTTCTGAGGCACTGCTGTAATTTATGGGTGTATCACAGCTGCTTCAGGAAAATCTTACTGTTCCATCAAGGTGTCTTATTTATAAACTTACTGTGCAACGTTGCAATCTGATGAACTTGTAATTATTTTGCATGAGGTTCATCTGATATTTAGTTGTTCAGAGCTGTAATTCCAAAAAAAAAATTAGAGAATAAATTATCACTGCAGTCTCCATAATTACTTAAAAATATCATTTATGGTTTAGCCATATAAGGCATTTCGTTGATTTATATTCAGATTAGAAAAACTAATTAATAGACTATTTGTAGCTAAAGATTCCCGCACTTAGTTTCCCAGATATTTCATTTTATGCCTTGAAGTATATTTGTTAAGTCTCATCATTCAGTAGGTCGAATCACCGAGCTATTTCACAAACATTATTTAGCAATTATTTTTCCATTCTAAAATAAAATTTCATTTTATTTTGTTGCCATTTGAAGGACATTCAGTAAATGCATTTTTTTAAAAACATGTAACAATGTAGGTGAGCTTTATCTGCTATTTGTAAGCAAAAAACTCATTTGGAAAAGTATGAAAACTTGTATCTGGGATTTGAGTTTGATGATGTTTCACTTCTTTCTTGTTTCCCCTAGCTGCCCCAAAACAGTGCATTGATCTCTACTTTGATGAGAAGTACTCAGTTGAACCTTCATGGGAATGCAAATTTGACCACATTGAAGTTCGAGACGGGCCGTTCGGCTTCTCTCCAATCATCGGACGGTACTGTGGTCAGCAGAGTCCGCCCTATATCAGATCCAGTGGCCGCTATCTTTGGATAAAATTTGTTGCTGATGGTGAATTGGAGGCTACTGGATTTTCTGCAACATACAACTTCACTCCAGGTAAAATATACATGCATGCATGCATGCGCAGACACACGCACACAGACACATACATATATATAGTGTGTGTGTGTGTGTTTGGAAGGATTAATTTGTCTGTTAATGTAGGCTTTTGTGGATCTTAAATTATAAACAGATACAGACCATATAAACAGATCATTTTAGTTACTTTCTAAGCAAGAACAATGAAAGAAAAGAATTGCTTTGCAATCATGACCGAAAACCGCAAAGCAAATTCACATCTACAGATGCCTTGTAGCGTTTGCGGAAAGAAGTAGCGAGGCAATCACGGCGTGTGGGTATGCTTCAGCTCTCTGACTGATAACGGGGCCACTCAGCAGTTTAGGTTCTGCTGAACCGCTGCCTTTGAGGCACCTATTTATGCTCCTAGCAGCTGGTGGCTATAGGAAACTGGAAGGGTAACGGTCACATCATTCAGTCTGATTCCCCATCCCTGTGAGTCTCAGAGCATATGTTCCATGCTGTGCTATCATCTCAGGATTTGCTTAGTTGTATTTTTACTCTGAAATGCTGTAGTAGTATAACCAGACATTGACTTTGGTTCCTAGAAGGAAAAATGGCGGTGTGGCAGCTGTTTTAGGCCTTTGTGTATACTTAATAAGATAATAACGTTTGGAAAATAACTCAGCACAAGCTTTTGAGTAGATGTGAGTCTCCAAATCAAGTGCAAATAAGAAATATAGTTATTTATTTATTTATATGTCAAGGTAATCCTTTAAATTGCAGCCCATTCGTAGGACTCATTAGTATGTTACGAAACTGTATATAATCTCTGATTTACTTCTGATTGCTCATATTGAAATCTGTACCCCTGTCTACAGTTATTCACTTTTACTAAGTCTTTCTTGCATTAAATTAAGCTATACACCCTTTGAAGTGAAGCAGCGTAGGTAATATTGGAGCACAGACAGTATATTCATATTGTCTTCATACTCTGTAGTACTGTATCTCATTCCTTTGAAAGCACCAGTATATTGCAAGCTGAATGGGCTTTTGATTGGACAGTAGATTTATACTGAGTTATTTGGGAGCAAACCAATGCGCAGTGTGGACTGGATTGTGGCCGATTCCCTCCTAGGGAAGGATGTCGCTGCAGATGGGGAAGGATAAAGTCGGGAAGGCAGGGTGAAATGAGCACAACAGGCTCAGTGGAGTGGAGGCTGGGAACATGGGGAGATCCACGAGGCGTCAGCCAAAGGAAATTGGTTCAGTGGCTCGTCCGTGGAGTCCGGCTGTCACGTGTGGGTGGCCGTCAGAGGTGGAAATTTCAGGTCCAGAAATTACAAATCCGTATCAGGATTTTGTTTCAACCCACCAGTGGAGTACTCTGTGACTCAACTGGTTGGATGAACCTAAATCACGGTCTGGATTTGTACTGAAATTTCCACCTTCTGGCGGCCGTCGGAGAAACCCAACGGCGTTCCTTTTGTGGAATTTACATAACTGAGGAGATGAAATTCTAGATTCCACTCCGCCCAGCCCTCTGTTATCGTGATTATGAGGAGTACCCCGGTGGTATTTCTGCCAAATCTAGCGCATGTTAATGCAGAGGGAGAAACAGATGAATGAAAAAGCAGGAGGCATATATTAAACTGCATGAATGGCATATTTGCACAGTACATTCCTACTTTGTGTTTTTACTTATCATAGCAAAAAAAAAAACACATTTGGAAGAGCAGTTCCAAGGTTAATGTAATACGTCTGGAACCAAAGACTCTCTTTCTTAATCCTTTTTAAAGTTAATAATATATCAGCCCAATTTAACACAATCGCTTTAAGTGAAAATTCAATGGAAAATCCTCTGTGTGTCGTGCCACTTTATTCCAGTCTGCGGAGGTGTAGTAATTCACCATAGGTCCCAATATGCTGGTTTCACGGATTTAATTGAAGTTCTGGATGCAATCAATTACACACACCTACCTCCTCTGCTTTGTCAGAGCGAATCGCTGCAGTTTTCTGATCTGCCGGCATTGCCGACGGAAGATCTGCCTCAGTATCTGTGAATCTGACCTTATCTGCTGTGCAGGCTTTTTTCTGCTAGCCCGACTTTCTCAGATGTGCTCTGCTGACTGACGCCAAGCCCTTGCTGTGTAAAGCGTGGAAAACCCACTCCATCGCATAGGATCAGGGTTCCTCCTCGGAAGCAGAGCTCCATGTTTCAATGCACTATTTAATAATGACAAAACTTTATTTTGGCTATTTGGCAGCAAGTATGGGGATGATATGCAAAATGATTCAGGACATTGTTTCCCAACCTGGTCCTCGGGGACCCCCCCCCAGACAGTCCACGTTTTTGCTCCCTCCGAAGTCCCTAACATTGACAGATCAAAGCCTTATGGTGACATTGCTTGGAGTGTATTGATTATTACAGTCGATCAAGAAAGAGTAATTTTCCCATTTAGAAAGGATTTCAACCTTTCTTAAACCAGGGACCTCCAGATTAAAACGTAGCAGAGCGTTCCCAGACCCCTACAATTAATGCAGCATCAGATTAATACCTAAGAACTAAAGACCTGTCAGACATTTATTATTCTGGGGATGTTCCAAAGACATTTTTATGTAGAGTTCATGAGCGTGTGAATATTTTGAAGGAATCTGTTTTGTCAAGTTTATAAAATGTTTCTGCAAACCCCTCTAAAAAGTCTCTTCCCTATAGTAATTATTTATTTATTGAAATTTTGCATTAGTTGATCACTTTTCTATTTGCCATTTAGATCTTATTGCTTCAGCAGCTCTTGAGATCAAACTTGATGTCGCTTGTGTTCTCTTTCGACACCATTTTCTCTTCGATGGTTCGTGAGACAATACGCAGTTTTGTGAACCAAAAAATGATATAGGTATTAAGTTGCTTTCGTGTGTCAAAGCCCTTATTAGTGTGAAATGTTATTCGGGGTCTGGTCAGCATGGAAAACCTTCAGTGCCATGAGAGAGCTTGTTTCCCTCTGGCACAAGTGCAAGATCTGCTTGAACAGTGAGAAACTCCCAATTTTAATTTGTGGACTGAGAAATGGCACCGAATTTGAATAGGTCTAATGACATGTAGAATAAGCCAATTCTTTGCAAGAAACAAATTGGAAAATACAAAAAAAAAATAGACTCAGAGGAACTGACCCAACTTTTCTATGATTATTTCTGATCCACATGTTGATCTCGCAGTATATTGCAACAGTTTTTCATGTTGTCTGATTTCTCGAAAATCTCTCGACACAGACCCATGGTTCGTGTGTGACATTTACGTCCTTGGTAGTGTTAATAAATAGCTAAATGATAATGTCAGTGACATTTTGTCTTTGGCAGGAAGTACCATTATCAGTGCCCATTATTTTAAGATGGATGGCGAGTATGCATCCTATACCTTGTTAATGTGTCCCGTTACAAATTGTCCTCTAGCGTCTAAAACAAACCTGACCAGCAGACAACAGCGGCCTTTTTCCAGCTGCATTGTGACATGAGAGAGATATCCTAGTGCAATCTTTGCATGTTAGCTGTATCACGGATGGGGGGCGGTGTCCCTCTCCAGCGCAGGAGTCAGGTGACCAGTCATTGCATCTGTCTTATTTCAATCTGTGAATGTTTTCTCTTGTCTTCCTTTTCTCCTGTTAAACTGACTCTGACTCCTGCACTGTTCACTCTCCCTTGAGCTGGAATCAATGCTTTCTGCTCTCCCCTAAACAGCATTTTTCTGTTCGCCTCTGCCATGTTGCTCGGATCCCAGTCCTGCCAACCTCGAAATCCCCAAACCCCAATATAATAATTCCCTGTACCCATCCCCATCTTTCATGGTTATTTTCCCATGAAAAAACATTATAGGCGGCCAGCTACTTTTTCCCCACTTATAATGGTATCGGTGTGGATACAAGTGTGAGCTTGCAGGAAGTCTTGCTGTAGTGCAGTAATTGGGCAGGTGCCCTGTCAGTGCAGTGTGTCACAATACAGTGCACAGACTTGCCCTGCTTGGTGCCAGGTAGCACTGTAAGATTACAGCTCCCTTCAGCCATATACTTACACACACTATTAATACAAACAGTTCTATGTCACCACCAATCGCAACTTTGCATTTGATTCCCGGGGAAAAGCTGCTGCCTCATTGCAGTACACATCCACTTGGATTTGTTTGCATTATTTTAGTCTTAAATGGCAGAAAAATACATCGTGCAGGAAGAAGCCCAGCTTACATATGTGCCTGGTAAACTAAGATGGCCTTGTATGATCTTAAATCACCATCCCTGTATGGGATTCTGTGATGTTAAAATGACCTGTCTGTTTTATAAATGTTATTTTTCCTCGCTTGATTCCGAATCTTAACGTGCCAAGTGCTCCTAGCACTCTGGGTACTGTTCAGCTCCAGTTTAATTTTCTGAAGTAGTACTGATGGACAGAAAACTTTGACAGGTACGTAGAGTCAAGGTTAGAAAGCGGTCTAGCCCTGTGGGATTCTGCACTGCAGCAATGAATCGGGGAGGATGAAACTAAGCCCGCGTATGCAAGAAGCATAGACGTTTAAACCTGGAACTCTTTCCCCCAAGTAAATGTTGTTTAAAGGATCTAAAGTTGCTCCGGATTCTCATCAAGGGAGTCTTCATAAGTTATTCTTTCAAATTTACTTGGCTCTACAGAAGAGGGAGGCCTGCAGTCTGCTGATAAAACTAGTATGTGAAAAGTAAACAATGCTGTCCAATGAGAGTGCGGAATGGGGATACTATCATGTGTGTCTGTGACAATGAGAGAGTGTGATGTGAGGGTAGGTTCTACTGCTGCCTAATGGGATCTCATTAGCTTATGTTCGGAAATGATGTTTGTGGTGAGTGTTGTTTATACCGTCATTACTGTACTGGGAGCACAGGACATAAGGGGACCTCTAATCTCACGGTATTTATAATCAAATGTAAGTAATGTCAATGCATGAAGACAATAAAACTAAATCTCTTGGATAAGACATCTGTTGACTAAAATGTATTGAGATTATTACTCTGGCGAAAGGGCTGTTTCTCTTGGGCTTCAGCACACTCAGCTCTATCCGGGGCCAAATTGTCTTTGAGCATTACATACGTGTGGTTCAAAGGGACTAAATTGCAGCGAAGACTTAATTTAACAATTGATTACAACGCTGTGGGGGAGGACTGAATTGCCCTCAAGTGAGGGGTTAATAAATAAGGGCCTCACAGGACGCTTGCCCAGAACATGTATTTTTATTTTTTTCATCGCAGCCAATTACCCAAAAATCAATCAGCGAATGTGCTGCTCTCGCACTCTTCCTGTGCTTCGGCCTGCCGTTTATCCCTGTTCCTGGACAAACCTCCTAAAACAAAACTGCAGCATTTTTTATTTTTTGTACTTAATGAACGTGACCCCCTATATAACTGCTTATCCAGAACAGGGTCACAGTCAGCCTGGAGCTCATCCCAGGAAACACAGGACAAGACACCCTGGCCTCACACACCAAATTAGAGACACCAATTCTCATGTATCTGCAGGTTTTCTTTACTATTATTGCTGGAGAAAAACAAAGTAGCTCATGGGAGTTTTACTTTGAGGGCAGACCAGAAAATAATTGGTTCAGAGACATAGCCAGTCAGAATGTAGAGGAGGTGGGTCCAAGCAACTAGAAGGGACAGGACCTAGACATCTGATTGGTTGATCCCACCTCCTATAGTTGCTTGGACCTCCCTCCTCTACTGTACAATATAATTGGTTCAGAGAGATAACCAATCATTTTTCATTCTTCGGAACACTTGAATGTTACAAACTTAAATCTTAAAATCACTGCCATAAAACTTTTTCCTATGATTACGCTTCCGTCCCCCACTCTTATCCGAGCTGTACTCAGATTTGTTTGTGCGGTACTGAGTTCAGATCTCTAAGACGTCATCTGTCCAGCTCATTAAGAACATAATTGCGTGTCTGGCTGGCACAATTTGTATCTGGCATTGCAAGCGCCTTGGCATGCTGAGATCAGCCAGCACAGGTAACAGAGCAGCTCTGCAGCGCATGTAAGCTGCAGCATCGCAGAGCAAAACGCTCTGAAGGATTAGCAGTTACTGTAGGGTCAGGCATGTAACTGCAAAATGTCCGTTCAGGATTTTTCACTTATGTGTTCTAATTTTCTTTCAGTTTTTTTTGCATTGATTACTTTCCTTTCAGTATTTTTTTCAGTCTCTTTTTCAATATCCTCTGCAGCCTTTGTTGATCGCTTAGGAAGGACTTCAGTCGTTAAATAAAAAGCGAATCGCCTTTGTCAGCAGGATATCTTAATATACCCGGCTTGACTTTGTATTGGAGTCCTAAGAATGGCCACATAATTTAACAAGGCTGTAGACAATCATAGAATTGCTGCCCTTAACCTTGTTTTAAGATCTAAATCAACTGCATTATTTATATATAAATGGATAGGTGACGCTATCTGCTACGAAAGATCTGGTGAAGCAGAACCGATCAGCCCATGGAGAATGTGAACATACAGCTATCATACCCACAGATGCTCTTCACATTTTACCGGTATTTTATACATACCTTTTATATAATAATTCTGTAATCTGTCAGGAGTTACTCAACTACACGGACACATATTAAGGCGTATGCCAACTGCAGATTTGCGATGATAATGTTGAAAAGTGCGAAGCACGGCTAGCTTTCAGAGGTGCTTCAAATGCTCCCGTTGCGTTTAAAACTCCGGCGGGATGGCTGGAGTGGAGAATATCAATCCGTCTTCCATGACCACTCATCCAGTACTGGGTCATGGAGAATCTGGAGCCCATCCCAGGAAACAAAGGGCACGAGGCATGGGATGGGATGCCAGTCTGTCGCAGGGCACTCTCACTCACTCTGGGCTACTTGGAGACGCCAGCTCACCTAACTGCATGCTTTTGGACAGTGGGAGGAAACTGGGCTGACAGCCAGGAGAACATGCAAACACGTCACACACGGAACCAGGTGCAGGCAACAAATACCGAACCCTGGAGGTGTTTGGTTGCAGTGTTTCCCACTGAGCTACCGAAGTGATGTATACATAATTCTGAAAACTTACAGTATGCAGTCAGCCACCGCTAAACCAGTGACAGACATCTATCTCCCTCATTGTATTCCACCTGCCCTATATCAGTGTCTGCAGCTTATCCTTATTTTTTACGTACTTTTATGTATTTTTTTCTATTGCACGTATTTATTACTTTTTTGCTACTCGTTCCTATATTGCACTGCTTTGTCTTGCATTGTCCTGTCCTCCCTTGCACTGTGTTTTTCTCCCAGTGCCCCACCATGCAGCTTAGTATACGAATCAGACTTTCATTTTTGGCATTTCATTTCAATTATTTTATTTCATAAGAATTTCAGTGTGTTCCTCAAAACAAATATGCAGGGGCCTCAGAGGGGCATGGATACCCTGGAAGAGTAAGGGGGGCCAGGGCATTACAGGGGCCTCAGAGGGGCATGGATACCCTGGAAGAGTAAGGGGGGCCAGGGCATTACAGGGGCCTCAGAGGGGCATGGATACCCTGGAAGAGTAAGGGGGGCCAGGGCATTACAGGGGCCTCAGAGGGGCATG
>JAODJX010000035.1:6747831-6759489 GCA_026776945.1 Isichthys henryi | reverse complement strand
ATGTCTGGAAAATCATTATACCTCCCCCCCCCCCACCCCCAGCCCGAAACTGAAAAAATAAGTAGTTTTGTAGAAAAGCATTGTTAATTTTTTTTCCTTTTTGATAACATTTTGAAAACTCAAGTGGCACTAAGTACTAGCACAGCTTATCTTTAGAAACCACTCCAATGTAAATGGAAATTTAAGTGCTAGTCACGTCTTTAAGAGACAATAATATAATTAATCAGAGGGTAAATAATCAAAGAATATAGTACAAATAGTCCCTCACTTTGACATAGACTCATAAAAGTCAAATCCACTTTCTCTTAACATAGTGTTTCTTTAACATAGCTGCAATAAACTTTTTGTATGCAGGAGGAAGCATACAATCAGAGTCCTTTCTCCAGTTTGCTCATTGAAATCTTGCCATTTCCTCTGTACAATCTGGCTACATTGTTGACGGTCAATGTGGAAGTTCCAGTAAACATCACTATAAAATACCCATCATGCAATCTCATGTATTGACCGGAACTCTTGAAGCAACCTTAATGGAACACAAAAGCAGTTGTGAGAGTAGTCTAAGTGAGCCAGATTAGGGGGTTTGGAATCGATGCGACTGAATTTCCGATTAAAATCCTCATTTTGTTACATTGCTAAAAATTAGCACTTAAAAAGCAAACTATGCCCTGCATGTGAGATGAGTGTATTTTTTATGGACTGATAATTTCAGCCTTGTTACTCCACTATGCAAATAATAAGATCTGCATTATAAAGAGTCTTTTTACGAATCGCATATGAGTCACTTTGACTGCTTTGGAAAATCACGTTATAGCTTAATAACTGCCTTCATAACAAACTGGCCTCTCTAAAACTCCAGTACAGTTCCAGGTACTGACAGATAAATGTCCCCATCAGACAGCAGGGTTAAACTATCAACGATTGAGAGACAGACAGCTACTATACTGTAAAATGTGAGCTTAAAGCATTCTCACTTGGAGAAAGATGACAAGGATGTTCTCATCAATGGCAACACTGGGTTAAAGGGGGTGAAAGTGACGGCTAGAAGGCGGGCTAGCCATTTGCATGCTAAAGTGGCCGGATTGTTACCAAAAAAAGCAGCAAACTACTGTGTTCTGTTTCTGGACTGTCTTGCACGAAACCAGGAAGAGTTGCACATTCTTGCATTTTTATCAGAGGTCTCTGAGGTGTAGCGGGTGTGAGAAACCAGGCTCTGAGAGAGCAGAAATGTCAAGGCAAGCCGACCACAGCTCTTAGCCCAGTGAGGGAGACTCATAGCCCTTAGGAAGTAGATGCAACAGGGAAGCCAGAGAATGCTGCGGGTTCGCTAAGTAGATAAAAATACGAGGCTGATCCAGTGGCCATCGAGGGTGACCGCCTGTCTCCTGCCATGCGGAATGTTTTTCCTGTCAGATGGGCATTTGCCCAGATACGTTTCCACTGGGCGGCCTGTGATTTTGCAACCGGCCATGCACTGATTAATAAACCACAAAATTCAGAAAAACAGTCTAAATTGACTCTCTTTCTCACTGAGCCAATGAATTCTACTTTAACCTTTCGCTCTGTTTTATAGATCAGACACAGAAATGTAAAAAATGAAAGAGCCGTGTTAAACGCTAAACACAACACCGATATATCGATGACTGTTCGCTTCCCCTCGCCCGCAGTTGGCCTTCCTTAGGTCGCTTGCATCCCCACAGCTTGCCCTTTGAGGCTCTTAGATCCGTTCGGCGGCACCGCTACATTTCGATAAACATGACGGAGCCCCGCGACTGGGACACGCGGCGGTACAAAGTCGCCCGCGAGCATGCTAGCTCGCACGCACTCTCTCCCTTAAATGCTTCTCGCAGCAATTATTGATTTCAAAGCACTTTCCGCTGAGATGGCAGATGGTCCTCTTTCAGCACCACAGTGTCGCACCCCAGGTGATTGCAGCGGGCAGGTCTCTTCTGCTCCTCCCCCCAGCCCCCGGTCCTCGCTAACCACGTCCTTGCAAGCACCTGCTTCTCCTTCCTCTGTGTGCATAGCGTTTGCTAGCTGCTCGCTTCCCCTGGCTCCGCTTGGCCGCCTCCGTTCCAACAAAGTCTAACTCCGGATACTATAAGCTGCCAGCTTCTCTCTTTGGTCCCTGTGAGAGCATCATCATTGGAGTTTTCCTACTCTGGCTAAAACCAATCAAAGGTGTAGCCGAATGTCACCCTGGTTACCCAGTGCTGACTTTGCTAGGTGTGCTCAACTGTGTGTTGGCAAAATCCGTAGTATTTTTTACACTGGAATCACTGTTGAGGCAAGTGGGCACCAGTAAACTGTGGCATTAGCAGTGAGCTGAAAAAATGCAAACAATTCGAATTCTTTCATGTTTATTGTCACAGACTTTCAGGTTAACAATGATTGTCAATTGAAAAATACTTCTCATTATCAGGCTATAAATTAGGATACACATTCAAATCATTGCAAAGTATGCAAAAAGTCATATTCGTTTTGCCCATTCTGGTCTTTTCATTTGACATTCATAGAACTCATATTCCAATGCTACTTCTTCTGACACCCACATCTCATTACTTCACAAACAATTGAACCAATAGAGACTAGAGAAATTTTGCCATCATATAACCCTCGGCTTCAATCAAGCAATACAAGTGAATATTGTAATGGACCAATCAACAGTTTATTTCACAAATATGGATATATAGAGACAAGCACCAAATGAAAGGAAAAAAAATACATAGGCACAATTTTGATAATGTTATCTATCCATCCGTTATGAAACAGGATGCACGGGCATGAGGCGATGCCCACACTGAGCACACACTTCTATACATTCACACGCTGAGGGAAATTTGCAGTTACCAATTTATCCCGAACCACATGTCACCAAATGAGCACAGACGGTGTCAGGATCACATTCCAGCCGGTGACCTGGAGGTGTGGGGTGACGATACGCCCAGCTGAGCCAGTATTTTCACATTTTTATGAATAAAATTTCTATTTTACAAATTTTAAAAACTTGTTTTCTGAGAAGCGAGAACGGAAAAAGTCAGAAGTTATTTTTATTAATGATAATAGTGCTTATTTCATTTTAAATGCTTTTCATCATGTCTTGAACGTTTCTACACATTACTACTCATTAGGCCGTCTGTTATGCTTTAGAAACCCCTCTGTTTGACAGCAGATAGCTGTTGGATTGCTCCTTGCCCTTAAGTGTTCCTGTTCTTGCTTTCAAACCATCTTATATTCAAGCTGGTCTTATGCTGTAAGTTCTGCATGGAAAGTTTTGAAAGCTCTATAAATGTGTGCAATAAGGCAAGACATAATTCTGCATGGTCCAAGAATAGGATTAAGCAATATGAATATATGAGAATATGTGAATTATTATTTTTTTAGTTATTAATTATTTGGTGTTGTTAATCTACTTGTTTTTGCATTATTTTTTATATTCAGCTACAGCTGACAAAACTGCAGGTCTTCATTTCTGTGCTTTTCCCTGTCAGCTCTCTGTAATTTTATAATATTGGGTGGCCATTTTCCTCTGTCGTATCTCTCAAACGATAGCTATATTTTCTGCAAGTTGACTTGCCAGGGAAAGACTTTATCCCAAATTCTGTGACATCAGGCAGCTTGACATCCAAACAGCGTCCACTGCGCTGGGTGTTAATATCCGTCGAAAATGCCACCGTTCCCATGTCTCCCTGTAATTCTGACGGTCAGGCAGAGAGGCAGAGGGTGCCTGGTTCTAAGCCTTTGCTGCGGACAGTATGGGAGTTGTCAGAATGAACACGTAGCTCAAGGCTACCGAGCTGTAGTAGCGTTCCCCTGACCCTGCCGGTCGTCCGTGATAGTCAGCAATGAACTTTGTCTGCTTTCAGTGTTACGCTCAAGGGCGCACGCCGTAAACTGCCTAATAGTCGCACCTCTTCATTAATCGCACCTTAATCATAAACAAACTAGTGATTTGAGGTTCTGTAGCCATCAAGTGTATTTTGCCGCCAAAAGTGACAGGAATTTGCAATGCGCGTATTATTAATACCGCAGTGTTTCCTTCTGTTACAAAGGGGGCGGTGCGATGCTTAACTTCAAAAGCTACCAAATTTCAGAGGGATTATCCTGACAGAACACGTCTTGAAGAAAAGACCTAATGGGGTTCGGAATGATGCTCCACCCATCTGGCTGTTTTTTACCATTCGTGGAGGGAAACTCGGAGCACATAGATAGATGTTTTTATCGTTGGGCATCAAGTCAAAGCATCGGCAACCACTCTGCCTTCGCTGCTTTGTCACTTCAAATGTAACTAGGTAGTACAAAGAGTCTCCAAGGAATTTTTATGATAATATCAATACAGGCACTTGGGTGCGGAGTTATTTGAGGGTTAACCTGATTTTTTTTGCGCCCTCATCCTTCATTCTCTACGAAATTACTTTTGTTTTTAACCACGTCAGCTTTGTCACTTTTGTGTGTGCAGACCCGCTGCCTGTAGGGTTCAGTGTCTGAAGCAGTATTCTATGCTGTGGACGGGTCCCCTATTACAGCTCCCCTAAAGTGAATTATCAGGTTGCATTAGTGTTTCATTCCTCTGCATGGGGTAACACATAAAATGTGTTTCGTTTCCCCCGTTATTTATTTATTTCTTCGTTTTTTTTTTGTGCCCCCGTTATTTATTTATTCATTTGTTTTTATTAAGAAAGAAGTATTTATGACAGAAGAAGCTATTATGAGTAAAATCTGCTTTGAAATTTGAACTGAACTGCCAACGTATCGAACTTATAAATGGGTTCATGTGAAATGTTTATATTTATAAGCTGGAAAATTGGATTCATGTGACTAACAAACTAATGGCTAAAGACTAAAGTGAATAACCGTAAAATATGAGTGTAATTACTGTTAGATACTGAAACGGGGTAAATATTAATGATCCTGATTGGAACGAATGCATATATGTCCTAATTGCTGTTGTAACACCTGTCAGTTAATCAAGATGTTTTTATCGGAACAAGATGATTGACTTCTGAATAATATTGATTGGATTGATTGACAGCGTATGGAGTAGTAGATGTTCTGACTGTGGTTGCTGATTCTGGCCTGATTCTAGTTGCAGTTTTCGACTTTTCCCTTTGCATGTGTGATTTATTTTTCCTCCAGGTTCTCCCACAATCCTAAGCCGTGCTGATCAAGGGTTTTTCTGAAATTCACTAAATTGCCTTTTCCTGTGCGTAGGTGTCCCGCAAACAGCCCCACGTTATCATGAATTAATCATCAGTCAGTACATTTACAGAGCCTCAATTTATTCCAATTACAGTTAACTAAGCTATAAAAAATTACATTAACAAACAATTAAAAGTGTTGTGCCGGGTAAGGAGGCTTGGGAGGCTGGGCTGGGAGGGGAAACAGGGGTGCTGGGGAATGGGGAGGGATAGCAGACAGATGGAGGTTTGGGTTCGGTGGAGATAGTGATGGGGGTGGTGAAGTGTGGGTTGAGAACAACATGGGGTCTGTAGTCACACAGGTGGTGATTCTTTCCTCAAGCAGCAGGGTGTGGTCCTGAGTCTTCAGCTGGCCCCTCTAGACTGTCACCCTCAGAGCCGTTTATTAGCGACGGAATAGAAAACACATGCAGGTCACTCTCACTATGCTCCCTCTGTGTCCTCCCAGGACACAGGGCATAAGCTGCCTTCCCGCCTCGCCTCATCTCTGCAGCGATTAGCGCCCACTGGCTAATCCCCCTCGCCTCCCGTGGGGAAATCGTGGCCGCTGTCCGGTGGCATGAATGCCGTTACCGGCGCTAAGGCGAATCCCTGTGCGCCTGCGCTGCCATGATATTTAGCGGTAAAGTGGAAAATACGAACGTTTTGCTTGCTAAGTTAGTCTTTATTTAAACAAGAATGACCTTGTACACTAAAATCTCACATCTTCAAGGTTACAAATTTAAATCTGCGCATGGACTTTCATTCTAAACTGAGATGATGTGATATCTTTTCAAGATCTGCCTTTCTGTCGCTGTCTTTACAATCAAGCATTTGTGATTATGTTGGGGCAGGGGGTGTTGCTAATGAAATCATATTCTGATCACAATTGAAACAGGTTTCTTCCTAAGACCTGATTTCCTCTGTCACCGTCTTTACAATTAAGCATCCATGATAATGTTGGGAGGGAGGGTGTTAATGAGCTCATACTCTGATCACAATTAGAATAAGATTACAGTGATAACAGCACCAAGGTTCCAATTGTCATTGATTCTTCTCCAGTCAGCCCCTTTACCATAAGCCCTGCGGCTTTCTGTTCTGGATCCTCATCTGATTTTAAGCTATTTTGTGAGGTTGATTGCCACCCAGTGAAATGGAAGAAATTGAATTGGGAACCAAATATAGTCTGTATCTGTGTTTCGTAGTCAGCTGAAAGATGTTTACTTACCTGCCAGCCCTTCTCTTGCAATTGTCTATTTGCATTCGTGCTTCATTGCCTGTAGGTTATTGTCTGATACTCATCCGTTCACACATCTGTTGTGGAAAAAATGCTATAAACAGAAATATGGCCTTAAATCAAAGACTAGGGACATACGGGATGCAGCATTTTTTCCCCTCAAGCTCTTTTCCTTGAGAAGCACATAAAAAATTATGACAAACTTTTTTTTTTTTATGCATGTGGTATTATGCTATGCTGCTAAAGAATTTGTAATTTAAATGTAATTGTATGTTACCGCAGGAAAGTCGATTGGTAAAAAATAAATTATGGCCCAATATATTATTTCAGGTGCCGCTTGATTTTGAATTCTAAGCATAGCCTCTCTTTCGCCTCACATATTTTCTTGGTTTGTCATCACTCTACCTTAGACGAGTCAAGATAACGTACATTAAATTCTGTTGCCCTTCCCCCCGCGACAGCAGTCAGGCAGTAAGTACTTAAAATACATCCATAAGCTTGCCATTTCCTCTGACTTTAAATACACTGAACGTGTGGTCAGCTGGACAGATATGGAAATTTTTAGACTATGTTCTTTAAAGGACGTTTAATTTGCATTTAAGTTTTGAAAGATAGTGGTGGGGTTTTTTTTACCACTAAACCTGCTAGAGTGACCACCTACAGTAATTCATGTGGGGGGAGGGGGGCACTGTGAGCTAGGACCGGGTTTGTAAACTACCATTTCAATTAAAAGGACCTGGATTTCACTCAAGCACTGAGTTCTTGCTGCGTGCTGATTGGTCAGTCTCCTATAATCATGCATGTGTCACTAATGTTAATGTGAAACAGCTGGATGAATCTTTCAATTAAAGAAACAAACAAAAATCACAAGAAATCTTGAACTAATTAGCCAAGCACAAGAGCCTTTCAGTTTTTAAGTGGTTTGTAAAACCTGAAGTAGCTCACACTGTCCCTCCTGACATAGATTAGGTGGTCACCCTAAATCCTGCTGAATCATTCACACTTTTTGTGTCTTAATATTCCATTACCCAATAAAATGCCTTAGATCCATCAAAGCTGTTTACCGTCCTATATAATCACTTCAATAAACACCCCTTACCAACTCAAAGCAATTAAACGTAAAAAATTCTTTGACTGAAGACTTGCATCCATTATATAGACTTTAGCATGTTATATCATTCTATCAGGTATAGAGATTAGAGACCAAATTTTCTGGTCAAAGACTTTTCTGTGCTTTTGAGATTACATATAATGCTGAAAGCAAAATATGTTATAAAAGGAAAAACATATGTGTGCTTAGACTCTGGAATCAGACATCCTTAGGCAATCAATTAACTTTTATTCCTGTGCAAAGCAAAGCACGAATGTGTAAAAATATAACCTGATTTTGCCCAGAAACTAAGCAACGTGTCTCCCGAAGCCTGATTAGATTTTATTTTAAGCAAGTCACCTACATGCACAGTCGGTAGATTTGAATCACGATCTACATCGCTGTAATGTAACTTTATCAACCTGCCACTTACCCTGAAATTTATACACTAGGGCTGCGCATGAATTTTCTGCTAATTGCCTTTTATGTTGAGCTAACAGTGAGGTCACAAGAAATACAAAACAAAATAATGAAGTCACTCACAAATGAGTGTTTCCCCAGTGGCGCTCTTGTATCGACATGGAGAAATGCTCGTGTGACCTCATCGTGACTTTGCTCGACTAATATCGAAGCCTGGTTTGTCACGTAACCTAGATCAGCCCCTTCTTAAGGTCAGAATAACAACTTTTTGTTGTTAATAGAATGAGGTGTTGCCATAAAGTGGAATTTATTAAGGGCATAAAAAGACAATATGGGATAAAAGCGTACAAGTGTCGTCCTGACAAACTCGTCAAGACTCTCATCTCTTAGGAATACGTGTGCAGTTTATGGGAAATTATACAAATTTGCTTCAGCAAAATCAAAACGAAAACCTTCTACAGCAATATACTAAAACGTCCAAGTCGGACATCCATCATTTTTCCATAACTGCTTGTCTGGTGATTCTGCAGTATATTCCTGGGAGGCGTGAAGCACAAGGCAGGGGACACCACGCAAGAGATGCCAATATATTAGAGAATATGAATGCACACACACGTAAGCACACACACACACGTGAAAAAATTGCCCCAGAACATTCAAATAACAGATTTGTGTCATATTTGGTCCCTACAATGTAATATATACATAACCCCCACACACAAGCATAACAGGCATTTTAAGGTATAGCAGTAGTGTTTCTAAGATGTATGTCATTGGACTGTAGGTGATTCAAGCAGAAAACCCCCACAAATTCATGGAGAACGTTCAAGCTCCACACACAAAGAGCTGAGACTGGAATCAGGCCTGCCTGAAGACATAATTAAACCTGACACTCAACCTGTAAAATTAGGAGCTGTACATGACATATTGTCTCAGAATACTTGACACACTAATGAAACGTAGCTGAGTCTTTATACATCCTCTGATTCTGCTCACCATCTACAGGAATATATCTGCTGTTGGGTTTCTCATGTAATTTTCTATGCAGTCCATATATTAAGGATCAAATAACATTGTAGGGTTTTGTCTATGTGCATTCTTGCCACTGCCAATTACCCACTGAAATTGAATGTGCAGACAAAATTCAATGAGGAAATTGTATTTCTAAGTCACCTCGTTCCCGACAGATTTCCATTCTCGGTTACCATGGCGTTTTCTGTTCTGTTGGTTTCGTAATAAAATTTACTGATGGAAAAAACTCTGTATTATTTATATTCCGTATGGAACTTATGGAATATTAGTGAGCCAAAATACGCTCTCCAGACCACCTTGTGAAAGATACTGTCCGGGTACATGAATATATTTTTCCGATGTCAGAATTACATTGGACATAAAGCTCTAAATTATGCTGTTCAACAACAATAAATCTTATTATCTGTAGTGGTTATATTTTATTTTATTTTGGTTAAGGCATCTCATTTTCAGTAAGTTATTTACAATATTTATTTATTTTTATTTTTAAGAGATATGCCTATGACATAGATATTAAGTATTTTTTCATTCAGCCTCCCACGTTCAATCTACTACTGTAAATCCCACTCTGTGTTAACCCTTGAGGCGTAAATGCCCACGATCTGATTATAAGACACTCTGACTCTCACCTCTCCAGCATTTGAACGTGAAACAGCATATTAACAATTCCCTATAGGAGCACGTTCAAGGCCTTGCAGACAGTAGGAGCTGCTGGAGGCATATGGAGATATATCGCATAAGAGATGTGTTGAGACCTTGCCAGTGCGGCTTTTCAATCCGGTGCACGCTGTCTTGTTTGCTCTCCGGAATTCCTGTTTGTTTTAATCGTCAGTTTGCTTGTTGCTTTACAGGAAATGCGATGAAGGCTGACAGACCTTCCCGCGTTATTTCAGATCACTGTACTGATATATTTGCATAGAACGAGAAGCATGTTTCCGCTGATTCGGGGATTGGATGATCTGTGAGTGTTTTGCCTTTGAAGAATGGATGACCAACATTAAAGTCTGCAGAAGTACAAGGAAACAAAGCAAGGAAAGAAATCAAAACCTCTCATAACTACAATACAGTTTAAAGTACGTATAACTCGTAATCTGTTTGGGGTGGAAAATGATATCCTTGAAGTGAAAATTTGTGTGCGATCCATGCTAATTCATCATTTAAAGGTGGATGAACCTGCTTCCTTAGAAAGCATATTTTAATTATTACTGTCAACACACTGTACCATTGGAAAGATCATTAGAAGCTTGCCATGGAAACTTCGGCAATTACTGTGGGATGACTCGCTCGTGTGCATTATAATGAGACATTAAGCGGAACGGTGGAGAAACAGAGTGAAAAGATTAACAGCAGTGTTAGGGCAGTCTCCTAAGAGATGGGTGACTGAATTCTCTTGCGTGAGAGGGCGACGACTACGTAGGCTGCCCAAGGTTTATTCTTAGCTTGGTCCATAGGCCTTGAAGAGGAAGCTTTGTATTGACAGTCGTTCTGTTCTTCAACAACACAAATCCTGCCGTTTTTGCTCATATTTTTAGTACCTTTTATTACATGAAATAACAGAGCTTCAAAGAGGTACATGCTGTTAAGGGGATGGCTCTTTGTGATGTATAAGTTCCACTTTTCCAAAATGTACAGTTCGGAAAATGATACAAATGGAAATATCAATGTTATAGTCATCGTTCACAAAGTGTAGCTTAACGATGCACTTGATCCTTGCCATTTTTCCTCCCTAGTGCCCATTTTTAGTAGAATAATAATCCCCTGTGCAAAATAATATGCTTACATGCTTATGTACGTCTTCAAAGTACCGACTTGGCTGTCGTGAATGAACTTCCTCCTGAATGATGCCTGTGTCCTTTGTGCATGTCATACGGCAGCAATGGTGTCATTAGTTTACTAGAAAGATTTGAGTCATCCCACAGATTCCAGCTGCTGGTTAGAGGTCACACTCGTCTATCAAGGTTTCCTATAAGGTCTTCGTTGACACATCCACATCTATATTAATTGTTGGTCACCTGTTGTTGTGGAGAGAAAGTAGGACTGGATATTACCAACTCGCCCGTGATACAATATGCATCACGATACCAGTGTCACGATTCAGTGCATCATGATGCATCATGATATTACAATTGTATCCTGATGGGTAGATGGTTATAACTGCTAAAATTTAAAATTGGCCCAATTTAATTAACAGCCTTTAAGTACCAAGGATAAGTCAGTATTATTGTTGTTGCGCACGTCAACTCCCAGTTGCATGAACTAAGTATTTCTGTGCATGCATGTTTTTTAAATCAGCAGAAGTTAAAGAAACGCTATAGAATGAAACATTTGACCATCCATCCGTTGGCTAAATTGCTTATCCTACTGGGTCACGGGGGGTCCAAAGCCCATCCCAGAAGCAATGGGCACGAGGCAGGGAACAACCCAGGATGGGGGGCCAGCCCATCGCAGGACATTTGACCAGTACTTTAATATTTCTGAGGTCGACAGTTCACTGCATTTTTTACATTTCAGCACACACAGCATAGGCTACACAAACAGCACATTTTTAGTCAGAAAATGTTAATGTTTGTAAAATAAGACACCTGCTGGTGTTAAACAGTAGTGCAATAAATTAATAAATCAATTTACATGTTGGGGCGGCATGGTGGTGCAGTGGTTAGCACTGTTGCCTCACACCTCTGGGACCCGGGTTCGAGTCTCCGCCT
>JAODJX010000035.1:6720572-6734165 GCA_026776945.1 Isichthys henryi | reverse complement strand
GGTATCCATTCCCCTACTGTGGCCCCTGTAAAGCGCTGCCCCCCCCTGAATCTGCCAGGTTATCCATGCCCCTGCTTTGCCACTGACTATACAGCATGCAGTTATGTCGACATACATTTTATCATAGTCACTTCTGAAATGGACCTCTGTCATTTAAGGCTCTTAATATGCAGTATGTTGTTATGTGGTAAAACTTCTGAAACTGAGCTCTGTCATTTAAGGCTCTCAGTGCATAAATATTAATATACGGCATGTAGTTATGTGGACATACTTTTTATTGCACTTGCTTTTGAAATGGATCGGTATCATTTAAGGCTATCAGCCGTAATATATACAGTATGTTGTCCTGCAGACATACATTTTATTGTAGTCACTTCTGAAATGACTCTCAATGCATCAGCAGTCATATACAGCATGTAGTTATGTGGGCATACATTTTACGTAACCATTTCTGAAATGTATCTCTGTCATTTAAGGCTCTCAATGCATCAAGAGCAATACGCAGCATCTCTATTATTGTTTCTTTGGTCAGGTTGCGGTACCCTGTCATGTTCAGCTGAATGCTAATTGTGTTTGGAACTAAGGCACTCTTATGTGCTTTGGCAGGAGTTTTCATTTCTTAGCTGTTTGTTTTCTTGCCCTGACCAGAAGGTGCCCCTTCTTAAGCCTTATGCTCAAGTCCTATAGTACAGGCGGAGACTCAAAGCTGACCCACCATGCGTTGACGGGCTGGGGGGGGGGGCAGGTGCAGAATAAGCATCTCCTACTGGCCTGTCAGGCTCCCACAGTTTACACCTTGCCAGCAAGGCGAAATGCACCGGCTCTCCAATCAGCAACGGCTCTCTCCCGCATGACCTGCTGTGTGTAAAGTGTGTAGAGCTTTGACCTTGGCAAGCGAAGGTGCAGATGAACGGTGCCTGTGCCACCTGGGCCTCGGAAGGGATACGGGCCGGTGCTAAGGACACCTGACTTCTCCGCGGTCTCCGAAACGACTTCATCAATGGCTGCATAGGTTTTCCACAGCCTCTCCTCAAAATAGAATGGCAATAACAGAGCCCTGTGCGTGTGTGTCTGTGTGCGCACGTATGCTCACGCTTATGAGTGTCAGGGTGCCTGCCCGACGGTGCTATGAGGAAATGCAATTTCTGGAGCAAAATAAATGGTTTATGTTATGGATAAATACCATAAGCTTTAAAGATTACAGTGTAAGCCAGCGTTTACAAATTGAGGATGTAGCCCAGCCTCGTGTGAATCCAGAGAAAGGGGCTTAGCTATTCGACTCACATAGAATCTCGCCAACAGTAGGGAAGAGGCAATGACAATGCCGCTGCCTTGTTCCTGATAGTATCTAGTATAAATGAAGGCAATGATATTTCTAAGGTCACGGTTATGGTTTGGATTCTTCTGCTCCTTTTCTGTGGCCTCTTTCATTCCACAGTTACTTGGGGGCAGAGAACTATCTCAGTAATCAAAGGATGCAGAAGAATTCACAGCAGCGGGCCGTGTGAGGACACTGTTCACATCGAAAGCGTGTCACATACATATAAATTAGGTTCAAGCCATATCCTTGGCCTTTGATTGGAGCGGTTGATCTTTTTTTTTTTTAATAATTTAACCATGGACAAATAAAAACATTGTGATGACATGGATAAAAATGTTTTTCCTTCATAAATTTATGGCTGAAAGAGATGTGTATGAACAACTTGGTATTCAGTCAGCTGGTATCATCATCTGGTATTCAGTCACACAGGCTTTTCTAATCTCAGGGTTAACTAGTTTTCATCAGACAGTTAACCTTGGCTTGCTTTAAAGCTTTTCCTGCGTCATAGTTACCGAAGTGACTTTTGCTTAAACACAAGTTCCCTGAACCTGTATTTATGCAAATACTTCCAGAAACAACGTCCTTCGGGAATTATGAAAATACATCACAACTGTAATTTAGGAATCGTATGATGAGCATAAATTACCTGACTTTTTCTTACAATATTTAACTATCGCTACATCAGACCACTTGCTGCCTGCAGCATATCTCTGCATTAATGTACATATTTCCTATTATTTATATCAAAGCGTACAATATATTTTGGGTTGTATTTCAGTTTTATTGTATATAATTTAATGTAACTGGCATCCTGTCCAAGGTGCCCCTTGCGTCGGACCCTGTGTTTCCCGGGATTGACTTCAGCACAAAGCAACCCTGTACTGAATGAACAGGAAGGACGATTGATAGACGGATGGATGGACAGATAATTCAATGCAATCACATTTAGGTTACTAAACAAAATGAAAAACAACATTATTGAGTGCAACATTTCTCACTTTGACAGAAATCCATTATTCTGATCAAATGAAGTCCCTGAAGTTACAATTATTTATTAAAATAAGACAAATATTATACAATACAAACAATTATGGGAATGTATTGCTTGCATCTTTGAAATGCACGATGCCTCTCTGGTAGACAGTATGCAAGGTTCTCAAGTTGCTTTAAAAGTTTGGAGCGAGATTTCATTAGGGCAGAATCGTGTGTCTCATGGTCAGTGCATGAGACCTGAGAGCCCTTCTTATCACATTCATCAGATTTTGCTCTTCCACTTCCACCTTGTCTGCACTCCGTGTGTTTGCGCATCCATATAAAATAATGTGCTTGCAGTAGGATCACGTGTAACTTATTTTGGAATTTACCCGGAAATGATAGATGCTATTTTCTGATTGGCTGGTAAGTAGTGATTAATTCCATATAACATGGGACAGTTATGAACTTCATAGCCTCTGGTTCTGTATAAAGGGACACCTTTATACAGATGTTATCCCTTACTTCTCAGCGTGAGATACACATGGCATGTGAGCGTGTGAACTGGCCGAAATGTGTGTGTCTCATGGTCAATACGTCAGATTTGCAAACCGTGTCCTTCTGTGCAAAGCAGACACACGGCCTGCCTGTTATCAGTGTATCAAGCGAAAGGTATTTCTTACGCCGGCAGTAAATATAGTCCGCTGTCAATCATGCCAGCCAGCGAGAGCGTTCTCCTCTTTGCTTTTCCGTTTACTATTCAGCTGTGGCTCTCCCAACTTCCCCCTTCCTTTAGCTGTGTGAGGAGCTGCGGGCCTTCCCCGCTACCTCTATGAGGAGGTATCAGCACTGCAGGAGGTTTTGTTATGCATCTGTGAGTCAGGACCGGTCCCCTGAACAAGTGGGGTTAAGCGATGCCAAACCCAAATCATAAATCGGCCCAGTAACCAGCCCGGGTGACCCTAAGGTCATTCCTTCATTAAGTGTCTGACACATTCTTTTTTTTTTTCCTCATGGAAGTAATTTGTGAAGAGAAAAAAAAGTAATCTTCCGGGTATTGATCCGCTTCATTGATTGGCTGTAGCGTTTTTGACCAACTAGTTAGAAGTAATCAGCACCAGTCACATGGAAAGGTACATCTTTGATTGACAAGCACTTCTTTATGTCCTCTTTTCAGTGGTAGCCGTGGTAACACTGTTCATCTAAAACTAGAAATAGGGGCATGGGGAAATGCACATTGACAACAGTAACTGCAGCACCATAACAGTCGGTTTTTTTGGCCAAGGGTTCTGGCAATCGTGAATTTACGATTCCGGTGCGTTGTGCTGTTATGCAGGATTTTTACAACGTCATCCATCAAATAAGAAAAAATAGAAAAAGTCGTGCCCTTGAACAAATGTTTTTTGTTTTGTTTTTCTTTCTTCACTGACGGTGTTCCAGCACATTCTCATCTTTTACTGATTCCTACCTCAATGACAGTAATTACCTTCACATAACCTTCCAGGCTGGTGTGGTTGCCAGGTGAATTTCGGTTTCTTTTTTCCTCCCGAGTCTTTTTTACTCCGTAAAGAAAGTGTAACTTATCAGGTTTATAGCTGCAGCTGGTACCAGCCGGCAAAACGAAACGCTCTGACTCAAGGTGTGACGGTTCCAGTTGGCACTCTTTTCCCTCACGCTTCAGATGATATCTTTGTGCTGCTCTCATGTATCATTTTGTATCAGTGTCAGTCGCGTTTATTGCTAGGAATTAGTCACACTAGGCATATTGTTCATTGTTTTTTTTAAATACATTATAGACCAGTGCCGGGGCTTGATTTTTGGAGAGATGCTGCAGATATATTTGAAACTGGGCAGCTCTACCTCAAACCCCCCGTGTGAATCAGGACAGTGGAGTATGAGTCACATGCCGTAAACTGTGACAGGCCGACGGAAGTACTCAAGGTGTGGATGCCTCTTTGTCAGCTCAGCAAATCATGGGACAGGCAAGCGGTGATGCTGCTGCAACCACGATGGTGTTAGAGCTGTGAATATCCTTGTTTGTTTGCTTGTTTGTTTTTTGAAGAACGATGTGAGGATATGTGAAGAATGGCAAGAGGATATATGAGATTAGTGTTGTTGCACAAATTGTCCTCTGTAACCAAAAACAAACATTTGAACTTATCCCCTAGTAGTAGTCAAGGGATATAAAAGTAAAGTTTCAGAAACGAGAAATGTAAGCCCCTGAAGATGGCTTGAATTTTATGTACTTTTTTTGGGGGGGGGGCAGGGTGTGATGCACCTGAAGGTTGGTTATGTGAATGTATGGCCAATAATATATACCCAGTATTTACTTTTGATGCAATAATGAAGAATGGCAAAAAAAAAATAACTTCACGTTCATGAACATCAAGATTTGAAACACTCCAACAAATAGACTTGTGTGCTAAAGGTTAAAAAAGTATAAATATACTGAACATCAGGAAGGGCAAGATCTGTAATACAGTCCAACAGATGGCGTTCAAACCATACAGTAAATTATGCTTTTGAAATAATCTGAACTACGCTTAATACCATGCCTGGAAAAACTCGACATACACTCCAACATACGCAGCATATTATTTCTCAGGCAGATGAGAGTTTCCACAAATTAATCTTCCAGCGAAGTTACTGACTGAGTTTTCATTTGGAAAACAACAGAACCAGCTGTTAATATAGTGTTCCGCATATCATTTGGTATTTTTGAAGTGTTCTAGATAGATCATATACGTTCATAGAAATATGTCCTTTTGTCCTTTATTATTGATTCATTATTGTTGGCCTTCCAGAAGTGTTACCGTTGCAACAATAGATGTTAAATAAATTGCATCATGCCGGTTTCTATATTTATGTTCATACAAATGTGTCCTTGAGTCCTTCAGTAATTTATAATTACTGTTGCACTTCTAGAAGTGTTACCTTTCTCATTGTGATCTGTCTTATGTGTTGTTGTGTTTTATGTTGCACTCATGGTTTAGGAGAACGATATTTCGTCTCACTGTGTACTTTATTGTGTATTGTTTGGGATAAGTTCTACTTACTTACTTACTTACCTTTGCAATGTAATGTAGCGACAAATTATACTTGGTACCTCCAAGACATTTACGAATGTTCCAGGTGGGTCCTCTGTGTTACCCAGAGAAGCCATAGGTTGGTTTATACTAATATGTGCTGCTTTACGAAAAATGAATGTGCTCTCTTTTCAGATCCTGACTTTAAAGATCTGGGAGTCCCGAACCCTCTGCCCTGTAGGTATCATTTATTCTTTGCAAGCTAAGTACCCCACCAGGGGCCCGTGCATTGCCCATCTGTTCTCTAATCTATTGTTTCATGCGTTTTCCTGTGGCTCAGTCTGCGAGTTCGAGATGGGGGGACCTGAAGGCATTGTGGAGTCACTGCAGATCGCGAGGGATGGCAAGGCCTTGCAAACTGAGGCCGTGGACTGCAGGTGGTACATCAGGGCCCCACCGCGGTCGAAGGTGAGATGGTCGTCACTGACAACAGCTTATCAGCGTCTGAATGGCTGATCCGCCGGCCAGGTTGTACACTTGCAACTGTGATACCGGTGATGTTAGAGTATAATCATTGTTATTATTTTCATTGCCTGTTACTACTGGTGTTGTGGTAGATGGGAAATTTCACCATAACTTCAGTTTATTTATGCTGATGATACCAATCCACAAAATCAGAGTCTGACTACAATAGGAGTACATGGGTGGGGCTTCTGCTTTTAAGGAGGGAAAATTGTGGAGGTCACTGCAGAGGTCGAATACCCAGGAAAGGTCTGCTCCTCAAAAGGTCTGGCTGGAAGCAAAGCTGTTTTCTCTATTCCAGGCACAGTTATTAACAGGAGGAACGTCAAATGAAAGGCTGAGCTTCACTGTTGATGAAACAGCGATACGCCATTTGCTCGTTTGTTTTCCTGATAGGTTGTTATTGTTGCTGTGTCTTTTGCTTTTTTTTGTCTGGATTGTTATGGCTTTACAGACATTTGTTTTTACTCCCAGTTCCTACTCAGATAGCTTGAGGTTAACAAAATCTGGTAACGCACCATTAGTAATTTGCAAATGGGAGGTGGCCCATGAATGCATATTTCCCAAGGCGATTGCGCAGGTAGAAAGCTGTATATTCAGCGGTTTCGTTAGGGTAATTTATTCAGGTGTCAGGATCCGTTTGTTCCTTCATTATCCGCTGCGGAGATAGCAACACCGGAGACTACGCTAATGCATTGCCGTTTGAGTTGCGGAATTGCTTTCCGTCAGTTAAATCATTGTGATACTTCCCAATGTGTTTTAGTGTTACGTCCCAGATTTTTCCTTCTATTTTCCCTTTGAACTTCCATCCCACCGTTTCCTCTCCCTGTGTGGAAAACCGTAGCTGTTGTCTTTTGATTGAAATTTCAGAAATGGATTGGAACAGTTGATGCACAGACACAGTTTTCTCAGAATTTATGGTCCTGAACAGTATTTACCATCTTATCTGGCACACCTTAAGAGAGCCATCCGGGCTTTTAAACGAAGAAGGCATTGCAGATACCTTAGTCCATAGTGGCTTGTATTTTTGCTCTCTGGGGTCCTTCTGTCTTATCTCTCTTGCTGTTAATTGCTTTTCCCATGGCGAGTCTGAAGCTGTACAGTTCGTTGGGGCAAGCAGAATAGCCCGATTCACAGTTAGGTTACAGGCTCCTATCGCACTGACATTTTGAGCCAGGAAGGTGTCATTTTGGGGGTCTTTTTTATTGTTGTGCTTTTGAGCGCTCTGTCAGCCGGCACGTGTTATGGAAACCCCCCACCCCAAAACAGCTCACACATTCTCTCTCTCTTTCTCTCTCTCACAGACACACACACACACACACAGACCTGTACCCCTGTCTTTGTGGGGACTTTCCATTCAATTCTATGGGCAAAACCCTAATCCCAACAATGACAACCTTAACCGCTACCCATCTGTCACCATAAGTAACCAAACAAAATATTAAAAGTCTTCTGGCATTTGGTTTTTTTTAATTGCAGTAACAGATTTTTTTAAAAATTGAGTTTCCCCTTGTGGGGACTGAAAAAATGGTTCCCACAATGTCAAAATGTCGTTTTATCACATTATGGGGACATTTGGTGCCCACACTATAACGTATATCTGACCCACACACACATACTCATATACACACACACCACACACAGCTTGTCCTTAGTAATTATGTAGTGACTTACAGATAATTTTATGTACTATGATCGATTGCCTGAGCAGCTAATTTCAGTGATATCTGATGTCCTCTAAAGGGTACAAATGAAATCTTCCCTCCCTGTCTGCCTTTAGGAGCACGTAGCCTGTAATTACTTAGGTCACTTGATGTGACTTTGTTAGCACACAATAAGCCTTTCTGTTTATATACATTCTTATTCTGTTACATTACAATGGATTTTGCCCTCTCCGGATGGATGTGCGATGTTCGAATATGATGGTTTGCTTGATAAGGTCTTATTGATTACCCCCCATCTCACTTAGTATATTACTCAACAAAGGAGTCGAATTGTATTAGAAATACCTCCTGAGCGTATCGCAGGATGTAATACACGCAAGCCCTGACTGACACGCGTTAATATGTGTTTACTCCTTTGACAAACAGGCTTTTCCTTTGACTTTATTTGAGTCTGTATTGGAGCGAAATAAACCAGAACTCAGAGATGAGTGAGTTGTGACTGCACTTTGAAAGGGAGGGATCAGCCGCAATCTATGTGCAACCTGTGCTTGCTGTTCGGTGGAAAAGGGCAAGCCGTGCCTTATACCAATTCAATGCTTGCGTTTTTCAAGGGAGCAATGCAAGTTAAGCACTCAGCTCAAGAGTCCTGTAGCAAACCCCCCCCCCCCCCCACACTGGAACGTGAGTCTTCGGGAGACAAGTCCTTCACTTCAGCTGACGCACCACCCGCCGGCTGATGCTAACCTCCTCGACAAGCAGACTGCGTCTTAATCCGATTTCTGTTACCGACACCGACGTGGGAATAAATTCATCCCTGTGACATCTTCAGGCCCGCTCCCCCCGTCCTCGCGGCGAAATGCGCCGATGTTCCCGTCTCACTCCAGCTGCCAGGTGACATCGCCTGGCATCGGGTACAAATTAGTCAGTGCAGTGACGGTGTGATCTGCACCTCAAACACGTCGTGGCTGCAGAATAAAAAGATTTAAACTATAGTAACGTGCGGTCTTTATAAAGCGGCTGCCGTGGACCATGGAATCAGATGGATAATCATTAAGAATGCAGAGATGAACAAAAAAATTGCTTTAACTAATTTAATGCAAATTGATACAACTTTTTAAAAAAATCTTATGTTATATATCTGATTTTTTCAAAAGCGAACAGATAAATTGACATAACTTTATGGTCCACCCCACCCCACCCCCCGCCCCCATTCAGATGCATCCCATGGTCTATGGGTTCCATCCTACCGAGAAGAGCCTGGGAGATATATTCAGAGCTCCTGCAGAAAATAAATAAACAAATTAAAGTAGATGAAGAATCTAATTAAAACGTACTTAAACAATCAAGCGAAGTCTCTGGAATTTGCAGAGGTGCTAGATATGGAATGCTTCGACCGGCCCTAAGGGGGCGTAGTTACAGGAAAAGTACCTCCATGCGATGGGAGGTGTTAGCATAGGCTGTTTGAGTGGCTCTGGGTCGTGGCTGACACCGCCAGGACCCTGAAGGACAAAAGGCTGGATGATACTCCCAGGTGGCCCCTCATCAGATCTGAGGCTTTGGAGGACGTCATTTTTTAATGGCCGCTAGAAGCTGCAGGAGGAGGAGGGCATTACCGCAAAATTATAGCAGGAGAGGGAAAGTAATACCTCGTCCCCACACTCATATTTACCCTGCCTTAGACACACTCGCTGTCAAGGCTAAACTTTTTAATTGACCTCGTTCCTCACAGCTCTCTCCTGCGCCTCTGCCTTGACCTCTAAATGAAAAGTACGTCCCGTCTCACTCCAGCAGCCTCATCCTTCATCCCTCACACAGTGTTGCTCTCATCCTACTTCTCTGATCCCACCGGCAGTTCCAGTTTAGTACACTTTACAGACTATGTTGTAAACTAATTGGAAATTAATGTAGATTGGTGGATTTTTGTGTCTGTAAATATTTTATGAGAGCATCTGTATTCCTTGCAAAATGTGGCGGGAAACTTTCTTACATCGTTCTGTACACCCCTACCAGTTCTGAGGCAGTACACTGCTACTGCAAGTGGCAGGCTTTAACTCCATACATAGCAGGCCTGTCGCTGCAGTAGTAATCGCTGAGAATTCTGGGAAGAAGCCTGACTACAATAGGCAGCACATGCTAAGCCTGGAGTTCTGAACTCTTCGCAATCATTTTCCCTCTGCGAGGAGCCTGTTAGTCATCTCTGCGAGATGGATATTACTTTGAAGATTCATCCGTGGCTTCGTACTGCTGCGAAGACACAACTGCATCCCAATCGCAGTCCTACGCATGCATGACCGCAATTTGGATGTACTCGTCACATTTTCAGATGCATTCTTTCCCAGTGCTGTGAGGATCCGTCCAGAATTGGCCAGTTTTTTCAACAAGCCAGCAATCTGAACACAAGATGGCACAGAAAGGGAAGATGCATTGTTCTCATTTGGTCCGCATTAGCTCTCTTTCCTGTCCTGTTTCATTATCGTCGTTTTTTCTTAAAGGTCCTCTAATCCCACCTCCCACAATGGAACCACTGTAACCGGATGGTGTGAGCGAGTTGAGTGGCAAGGGTGTAAAACAGCTTGTTGGAAATTTACTTATGTCATTTCTCCAGGAAGCATTTGACTTGAGAATCGTGAGGTCACATGTGGCCATTTTGTCCTGTCAGATACACCCCCCCCCCCCCCATCCTGTAACGCCCCCAGCATTTACACGCTCTAATGGAAATGGAGCATTCAGTAATGAAAAGTGGGTTTCTGAGGAGAGGGCCATTCGTAACATCCGTGGGCGTGGCGTGAGGGGAGGCAATGCAGAAGCCGCTTTTAAACCGACACGCGCTCCTCACTAGGATCCCCTTGAAGCCTGACTGACATTCTGTGGGCCATTAGTCTCGCCTCACGACGCCCCGTGCCATTCGTCATGCCGAAATTAAAGCCTTGTATTTCCTCGCCATCACCTTGCGTTGGAGACCTCGAGATAAGGCTGTCATCACCACAGACCTTAAGACTGTAAACACATCACATGAAGCTTTTTATATATTTAAATAGCAAGGGATAAAAGACACGTTTCCTGCAGTGAAAACTGTATTTTGGATGATTCACCGAAGGTGTGAGTGGCGTGTGGCTCAGCAGGTTAAACTTCTGTACTTATTATCTGAAAGGTTGCCAGTTCAAATTCCATCCTTGGTAGAGTAGTCATGTCTGTTGGGCCCTTGCGTAAGACCCTTGACCCCCCCCACCTGCCCCCCCCCTCAAAAAAAAAATGGACTAGAGGTGCCGATTAAATGGCTGACCCTGTGCTTAGACCCCCAGCTTCGCTCTCATCTGTATATTTGCATTTGTTTGTCTCATAGGACAGCAAGGGTGGGACATGTGAAAAGCAGCATTCCAATGTATCTGTGCTCATGCAAATGGCAAATACACCATCATTTCATTCTAAAATGCACTGCCTGATATATGAGGCATTCCTGAGAGTGGACCACTGCTCTGGGAGACTTTGGAAATTTCCATCCCCGTTTTCATTGTGGAAGTTGAAAACACCTGAGCTCCAGAAAGCCAGTGAAAAAAAAGCTCAATTCTGCAACCCACGGTTGTTATTTTTCTGTTAACCAACTAGTTACCCTTCAAATGGTGCCAACATTAGTCCAGTCATGAAAACCATCCTGCCCCTCATGTCCTGCAACCATAGTCATGGGATATTCGCTCTAGCAACTCGCTGCGCCTAGGCGGCTATCATCACCTGGTCTGGGTCACGATACCCCAACAACAACCTTTCTACCTCACTAAAATTATATTTCCAGCATCAAATGGAGCAAATATCAAGCAAAATGGGATAAATGGAATAAATGTCAAAAATTTATGCATCTAGGCCTACATCTACAAGATCAGTTCCTTAAAACAGCAAACTACTGTTACTTACCACTAAAGCTACCACTAAGGTAATGTATATAAGAGATGTTAAATTCTTCTCTCACATCATAAATGGGGGCAGTGTGAGGCTCAGTGGGCTAGGCCTCTGTGCCTGTGATTGGCAGATCACTGGTTCAAGCTGAGCCTCAACACATCCTTGGGTCCTTGAGCCCCAGCTCCCTGGGTGCTGCTATTGGTAGCTGCCCTTGACAGCCAGCTTGATCTCACCTACAGAGCGCAAGCTGGAGGAGGTGTAAAGGGAATTTCCTCATGGGGACCAATAAAGTATCAATATTTTTTTTTATTGTCATTACTATATAAATTGTTGCACCGAACACCCAGCCTTAGTGTCCCGCATGCAGCCAAAAGGAAACATGTGCCCACCACTGGTGATCCTGAATCATCTTCATCACGGGTTCCCTCTCTGCCCTTGCAGATCTACTTGCGGTTTCTTGACTACGAGATGCAGAACTCGAACGAGTGCAAGCGCAACTTCGTGGCGGTGTACGACGGCAGCGGCTCCGTAGAAGACCTGAAGAGCAAATTCTGCAGCACGGTGGCCAACGACATGATGCTGGCATCAGCGCTGGGCGTGATCCGCATGTGGGCCGACGAGGGAAGCCGCAAGACCCGATTCCGCATCCTTTTTACCACTTTTCAGGAGCGTAAGGAAACCCACTCCCATTCTCCTTCCAAGCAGTTGATCACATTGATCGGCTTTGATTTGAGGCCTCAGAAAAGACGATCTTAGGGTGACAATGAAAAAAAAATAAATCGTAGACTGAAGTGAGGCATTAAAGATTCATTCATTTTCTTTATTTGTTTTGAGAACTGAGGTTCATGGACTTCAGTAGACAAGACACTGAAATAGAAGTACAGGTATCCATCAACTTGTGTCCAGGTGACATTCCGGAATTGAGGACGTAAGTCAATCTGGATGTACCTCGAGGGGGTCAGAGGTCAAATATACTGTACAACATGAAATGCAATATCACACACACTTAACTCAACCTCTATAGCGGAAGTGCAGCTGGTTTATTTTGGTTCTTGCCACATGCTGCACACATGGTAAAATACATCCACTAACGTTCACTATGCCTGCTTCAGATGTCTCTAGGTAAGTTTTATTAAGGCTTTTACAGGACCTTGAACCTAAGTATGATCAGACACAAGGACGAAAGTTGATGGATGACTGTACAGCATATAGTTAGCAGGTTTTTGAAGCAAGAAAATACCTATTCACCGTGTTTTGATTAAAGAGAGGTAATTCTAAACATTCATAGCAGTGATTAGGTAACAAACATGGAAACTTTTATTGCAGCGTTGAGGTATTGAACTCAGAAACTGTCACCCACATCACAGCCCTCTTAGTCCTTTTTTTGATTCACCTTGAAGAAACTTATCGCTTCACAATAACAGTACAGCTTATTTCAAACATTGCCATTTCTCTAGAGTCCTTCATTAATTAATGAGCAAAAATGTCCAAGAGCTATCTGGAATCTTTCATCTAAGTTGGCGTATGTACCAGGGAATTTCTGTGGCCCTACTGAGAGATTGAAGCACCGGACATTATTCTGTGCTCCAGGGTGAGGATGCTGTGGGGGAGGGGATGGGTGGAGATTCGCCCCACGATACAAAGCAGCCCGATTGGCAGAGTGCCACTATCAGAGATCGGGCCGTGGGACCAGCGGTCCTAAGGCTGCAAAGGCAAACCACACAAATTTTGGCGGGAAAAAGATAGGAGAAAACAATAAGTAGGCAGTCAGGCCACCCTTTTCGTAATTTTATTCTGCTGTTCTAATTCCTTTTACTCCACATTCCCTGGACTAGCCTGCACCCATTTCGTGCTTCTCTGAGGCACCGTTAAATTAACGTGAAATGATCTGAAGACGGGCATTAATGGCGGGCCGACGCTGGCAAGCGCACGCACAGGGACATCATAATGGGTTATGCGAGTCCAAGCAGATGGAGCTTTGGTTAGGGAACAGACAGGCTTTAATCGGGGTTTCACGAGCCTTCACAAACTGCAGCGCCCGCTTCTGAAGCCCATCTGTGCCATGCGCTTTGCGCAGTCCGTCAGCTCAGGATGTGCTGTTGCCCAGGAAACTCCTGCATAATCAGCCCTAACCCCAGGCCGGTTAAGACCATCAGCACTGTCTATGTAGAAGGGAAGGGGCAGCATCTGGGGC
>JAODJX010000035.1:6707744-6720565 GCA_026776945.1 Isichthys henryi | reverse complement strand
ATGGCTCGTGGGAATGGGCGGTCCAGTGAGAATTACTGTAAGACAGCATTTCCTGTAAAACTTTCAGTTGATGGATTTTGAAATGCGCCATATGTAATTTCCTGGAATATTTCCATGCCTGTTGTTTGGTTTGAAATAGATGTGTTTTTATTTTATCCCGAGTGAATTGCATTCTGATATGGTACCATTGATTTGTGACTATGTTTACATCCAGGGATGGTAACAACAAATCAGTACCTGTTAGAAACACTGATATTTTGCCTTATTGTCAATTATAGCTTGATTCACACAGTTAGTTGTTTTGGGATCTTTTAATGTGAGCTTAATGCCAATAATAAAATATAGTATGAAAGAATGAGTCTCAGCGGAGATTAGTCCAGTTCCGTTTCTCAATTAAGAGAGAGTTAAATGAGATTTTTCGTTATGGAGTGCTAAGACACCACCTAGTGGTGATGGGATGTAATGACCCCAGGTTGATTTAGAGACAGTGGCGTATTAGTGCAGCGAGTAGAGTGATGACTCATTCCAACATCGCTAGTGTTATTATTCACCTGAGATTGCCCGTGGAGTAAACTACATCACTGTAGCTATTCTGCACAACCTTGAGCTTTCATTCTGAGGGGGTGAAGCATAGTAATGTGGTGTGTTTGAGAATGAAAGAAATGTTGGCCCTCCCAATCGATATTTGCTTATGACATTAAGACTTTGAACATTGCAGTAGCAAATGACGTGATATTTTGGGCATGGATGAACGTCCTTAGTATCGTGTGTGATTGAGGGGGAGTAAAATGCGACCTTGATTTTTAATTACAAGATGACTGCAGGCTCTCGAATTTCAGCCATTTTTCTTTCTGATAGCCTTCTACGGATAACTTTATCCGATCATCCGAGTGGCATCTCTTCTGTTAAAATTCGATTATGAATATTAAACATTTTTCGGACTGAGATTTTTAATCCAAAGTCATTGTTAAGTATGATTATCTCATCACGCCTTTCAGAGAGTAGTGCACCCATAGCCAAAGTGAGTGCCAGAGTGAAACCTATGATTAATTATGGTTAATTTAGCGTAGGAAAAGTCCGATTTCTTTTTACGCCGATAATCATGGTGATGTGACTGGAGTTGATTTTTCTAATGGTGTTATGAGAACGTGAAAGACGTGTAATGATTGCTAAACAGACACGGTGCCTTTCTGACTACCCACCTTCCAGTTATAGTAAGTTATATATAAAATCACATCACATCTGGTATTAGCCATATTACAAAATGCATATAAGGCCACAAACATGTATTTTAGTTCATGTTGAATTGCGTGGACCTCAGCCAGTTGTTATTTTCCGGTATTTATTATAATACCCTCACGCTGTTCGGCTTGCAAGCCACATTGCTCAGAATGCAATGTGTATGTTGCTTATTTGGGATTGCCTTGTATTATTTTTTCCTGTAGCCCCATGTGAAGCAGACACTTTTTTCTGCCACAGTAATATGTGCATCAACAACTCTCTGGTGTGCAATGGGGTGCAGAACTGTGTCTACCCCTGGGATGAGAATCACTGCAAAGGTGAGTCCGCTGGTTTCCATATGACGATTCTGACACATGTACACACCCTTCACACCACACAGAAGATGGCAGCGGCGGATCCACCAGGATGGCGAGTCCCGGTGGGTCCACCTGTGTGTCAAAGCCGTATCTAGCATGATTCCGTCTTTCACTCGCACGAAAAAGGATTCGCGCCTTTGACTACGAATATGCACAGTTTCCATATAGAACTGCAGCTAAAACCTGTGTTTTTTTTTTTTTTGTGCGTAGTAACCTCTGTGACAGTGAAAGCTTAGCTGCAAACTTTGCACTTGTATTTCCGTGTCACCGTAAGCTAAATGAATTATAGCTGCAATTTCCGAGAATGGTTACACCGTTGTGGGCCTGTTCTTCACACGGGAGAAGGCACTCAGGTGGCCGGAAACGACAATTCGCTAGAGTCAGCATTTCACCCACTTACCTTTTTTTGGCCGCGTTGTTTTCCTCTGTTTGTCTCGAATTTTATATGGTAGCCCTCGGCACTTGTTCTCACATCCATTCTCATTGTTTCAGATGGTTTGTGTTCCCTGCTCTGAAAATACCTCTGAACACAACCATTTGCTTCCCAGTGGCCCAGACCAAATCAACACCCATCATTATGCCAAGACTTATTCTCAAATACCAGTCTCTTCCCCAATGAGACTTCCTGTCCCCCCCAGCAGTTGCTCACACAAATTTCTAAGATTCCCCATTCCCAGCCATTTTAAAACTGTACGTCTCAGAACGTTATCTTGTGAGTTACGTCTTTAATTCTTTGTTTTTCTACCATGCAGAGAAGCGGAAAGCTAACATTCTGGACAACCTCAACAACACGAACGGGACGATAATCGGAGTCACCTGTTGTATCGTGATTACCCTACTTATCGTCTCCGTCATAGTTCAAATAAAACAGCCTCGCAAAAAGTATATAATCAGGAGAGAGGACTTCGACCCGACCATGTTTCAGGAGGTTTTTGAGCCCCCGCACTATGAACTGTGCACGTTGCGCAGTGCCGCAGCCTCCGCCGAGCTGGTGGACCTGGCTGACGACTTGGAGACCTACCATAAACTCAGGCGCTCCTCCTCCCGATGCATTCACGACCATCACTGTGGATCCCAGCTGTCCAGCGTCAAGGGCAGCCGCAGTAACCTCAGTACGAGGGAAGCCACCATCCTGACGGAGATCCAGCCGCAGCCGGTCAGACCCCTGATCCCGCCCACCAATCGCAGGAGCATCCTGGTGATGAAGCACAGCTACTCGCAAGACGCCACCGACGGCTGCGACCTGGACGACGACATGGAAGAGGTGCCCACCACAAGCCACAGGCTATCCCGACACGATAAAGGAGTACAGCGGTCAGTATCCATTGATTTTTGATGAAGACTATCATTCGGAACACTTTAATACCCAAACATGTATTTGTTCATTTTATTTATTTTTTTTCCCTGTTTTATTTTTTTGCCTTCAGCCGTTTTATTTTTTATTTATTTTTTAACTTTTATTTTTCCGTCTTTCATTACAACCTCTGTGTCATTCATATGGGGGTTGGCTCAGGCTGGTGATGCCGTGCTCTGGCCAGCTGATGAACATGTTGTTTCAGTTTGTTTGAACATGACTGCATGCCTTATCCCAGCACCGATCCAGACCAGCCATATCCCATCCTGGGCTATCGATTTAAAATATATATATATATCTTTGCATAAAAATAACATATATGAAAACATTGTCCATAAAGATATACCATTTTCTATTCTGTGGTGCATGGGGATTGCTAAGGGCTAAAACAAGCACCCCTGCCAAGGATGCTGGATCCTTCTTCTTTTGATCTGTTTGAAGGATCAGTTTAAGATTACTGTTTAAATACATTAATGTTCTGAGTACTTGGAACTAAAGGGCTTGTCATTTGACTGAAGACTAATAGCACTTTTTGAAATAAACCGAAGCATTGTAGCAACAGATTTGAAAAGTAATAAAATCATATACAATATATAAAATGGACAAATTTAAGTATTTGTTTCTAATCAGTAAAACAACGTTTTATGGCATGAACCTGTTTTTACAAAAAATATATTTTATTGTATCACTGCACTTTGCTTGTAAGGATTAAATGTTTACAAGAACAAGTGGTTAGATCAAAGATGCATACAATTCATACAACATGCCCTATATAACTGTCATGCATGCATATGTTTGATGTGTATACATGCATTACACAGTTGTTTTATATGTTTGGTTTACCTATATTTGCAGAAAAGAAACATATAGTCCTTTCATTTTTGCATGTACACGTTTTAAAATTTCACATTTCAGATCCAGTGTGCTGCGTTTACAGTATGTATGCGTAAACTTTTCTGTCTATGCAAAAAAGAGTATGATATTAAATGAAAAAGCCGTGACATTGCAGGTTCTGCCTCATTGGGTCACTAAGCAAACACGAATCCGAGTACAACACAACTAGGGTCTAAGAGACAGTCTCAAGGTAAGGACTCAGTACATGGACCCATCCCCCTGTTTTGTCAAATCATTGTAATTCAGTGTAAGTCCACATATGCTGCCACACTTGATTTATGTTTTATCCAAAATGTGGGTGCTTCTCACTACTGGCAAATGGTTTCTGTTTGTGTTGTAAATTAATTTCCATTTCAATGATTTGTTTACCAGCCATATTTGTTGATAGGTCTGCATATTATTTCTGTCCATGTAGTTTTTGTTGGTACGTTTTGAGTCACTGAATGTTTGATTTTTGTTTATCCATATGCATAAATTTTAACATTTGGAGAACGCCCTTTTTTATGTTTACACCGATGCAGACGACAGTCGATTAACGGTGTTTGCTAATATTATGCATAAATTCCACATAACACTTTGTGTCATGTTCTACTTCAGTCATCTTTATTCATAATGTAATCAGTAATAGTTTTAAATTAATTTTGTTTCCATGATCTATAATTAATTGGGTCTGTGAATAATACAATACAATGATTATGATCTTTTGTAATCTATAGGGGCCACTTGCAATGAGCAGTGTTAGTATAAGACTGGCTTATGTTTGTGAAACAGGTCCCCTTCAACTAGCCAATAGGAACCCTGATTTCTCTGGTGAGGGAATCAAGTATATTGCAGCTACAGTGGTAAAAATAATTGACGATATCATTTTGTCCTTCTTAGAATAAAACCAAAAACATAAAGAAACAAGACTTCGACCAGTGTCCACTTTTTCCCCACCCGGCCATCCAAGCTGAAATTTTGCAGTGAAGTGCAACATCTGTTATATTCACATACTAAGATCTGACGTAACCCCACATTTCCTTAGTGTTTTCTCAACAAGAGCATAAATTCCAGAAAGTTCACCATTCCTCTATTGAGGAAGTCTTAGGTAAGGTCGGTGTGCTTCTCAAATGGAAGAAATTTCAAGTCTCTCCCAGTTGTGTACAGTTATATTTACATTTACATATTTCTCTGCGGCAGGCCTCTAGCCTGAAATAAATTGTGTGGGAGATCCAGCAGCCTTACTGATAGACCTCTAGGTAAATTTTCGCCAACCAATGGGGGATCTCCCGTTATAGATTTTGCAGACTGGGGTCTCCCATAAATTTTGCCAAGCCACTAAACCAGGGCTGTCAAACTCCAGTCCTGGGGGGCCGGAGCTCCACACATTTTTAGGTTTCCTCTCATTTAACACACCTCATTCCCCTCATTCAACTCCTTCTGCTAATTACCACTTGAGTGAATGATTTGTGGTGGAACAGGGAAAGAACAAAGCTACACAGGGCTCCGGTGTCAAAGTTTGACACCCCTGCGCTAAACAAACTTTCAAGCGGGGGGGTCATTTCATTATGTGGCTAAGTGTCTTATCAGTAAAAATCATTTCGTGAGGGGTTCAAAGCCATTATAATAATATGTGGCTATATGCTTCTTTAGCAGATGCTTTTGTCCAAAGCAACATTCAAGCAAGGCAAACAGCACATTGCAAATATAAGTACAGACTCAGCCTTCAATTAACGTCCAGTTGTAAGTACAAGTGTAGGCGGTGTTGGAGCGGGAGCTACATAACAGCCATTAACAAAGCAAGAATCTAATACGACAATAGGACTAATATTTAAGGGTCAGAAGTGCAACATAAGAGCATTCAATGAACATAAAGAGGCATCAAGTTAGTTGAGGAATTCATGGAACAGATGGGTCTTGAGGTGTTTCTTGAAGGTGGAGAGGGAGTCTGATAGATGGTTTGGCAGCTCACTCCACAATCAGAGAACCACACAAGAACTTTCTGGAGTGAAACTTCTGACACTGTGGGGGGAGCTTCATGTGGCATTAGATTGCTGACCGAAGGAGGTGAGATGGGACATAGGTAGGAGATGGATATGGGTGCCTGTCCATTGATGGATCTTTCAGCAAGCACCAAGGACTCTAACTTTGTTGCATGTTCCAACAGGGAGTCAGTGAAGAGAGTCAAGAAGAGGTTTGGCATGTTAATCTATAGTGGTCTAGCAGCACAAGATGGTAGGCTTGCTTGTGCAGAGTTGCAATAATCAAGTCGCGAGGTAACAAGTGCCTGAAGTAAAAGCTCAGGTGCATACTTAAATAGAAAGGTCTAATCTTCCTGATGCTATACCGGGTAAATCTGCAAGATTGGAAGACCACTGTTATATCCTCAAATGATCATCTGTCATTACCCCTAGGATCTTAGGAAACCTTGGTGGAGAGGATATGGATGATCCACACTGAATAGTGATGTCGATGTTGTGATAGATAGTAGAACTGGTAGGTTGACAAGAAGCTTAGTCTTAGAGATGTAAAAATAAAGATGATGGTTCCTCATCCAAGCTGCGATGTCAGCCAGGTATGCAGAGATCCTGGCAGAGACCATGGTGTCACCAGGAGAGAAGGTCAAATAGATCTAGATACCAGTGAAGTAGTGATAGGAGAAGCCATGGAACTGGATGATCTGACATAGACAAGTAATTTAAAGAGAAAAGAGAGGAGGACCAACGATATAGCCTTGGAGAACACCGGTTATTATTTGATGGGATTTGGACACCTTTTTGCACCAAACCACTTGGAATGATCTGTCTGACAACTATGAGTCAAACCAGCACAGAGAGGTCCCCATAATGCCAAACTGAGAAAGGGTGGCCAGGATGATTAGATGATTAACTATATCAAATGCCACAGAGAGGTCAAGCAGCACCAGGACAGTTGACTGGGATGCAGCTCTTGCAGCTCTCAGTGTCCACAGCAGTGACCACGGCAATCTCGGTCTGAAGCCCGGCTGAAGTGGATTCAGGAGGTTCTTTACCAGAAATTCAGAGATATGACTGAGGGTAGTACATTTAAGAGTTTTGGACAAGAATAAGAGGAGGGAGACTGACCAATACAATCCGTGAAGGATCGAGTGAGGGTTTATTAAACTGCGGTGTTACCTGAGCCTGCTTATGTGGCAGGGAATGTGCCAGTCATAGGGAATAAATGAAACAGGTGGGTAAGTGCAGGGGTAATATTAATACATATGGACTGCATGTTGGCTGCTTTAAATTGACTTATACTTGTTAACCTCAAAAATGACTTTAGCACTGGCTATAAATCGCTCTAATTCAATATTATCAGCTGTGGGAGGCTGTTCAGTGGGATTGACTTCAACATTCTCACAGTCCGCATTATAAGCTTTTCATTGGGACCGTAACTTGACAGCATGAATTGCACTTATGTCCACAGGTGAATTTCATACCCTTACACATGATAATGTGAACCCAAATTTTTCAATTATATAATCACTTAATGTTAAAATTGTACAGTTTGGTATAGGACTCAGGTAGAGTACATAAAGATTAATAACAGATCAGATAATCGCCACAAACCACACAAACCTGCAGCTGGATTTGATATTCATTGCAATTGGCCCTAGTTATTACTGTACCAGTCAATTTTTGAAAATAATTTGAAATTGCTACATTTAATATTAAATCTTTGGAATTAAAGTGTTACATTTTCAGTCATCTGTTACTCTCAACTGGATTTTTAACAGCAGTTATATGCTTTAATGCTTTAATTTTTGTTTCTCCCTTGTTAAATTGCTCATTTTTAATCTTCCACATTTCCTAACCATTTCTCTGTCCTTTTTTAAAGCACCATGTTCTCACCCTGATACTTAACGTCACTATTGTGTCACTTTGAACAGTGTATGATTTGCAATGTACCTGCTTCTGTTCTGCATTACATGTGCATTGTTTTCATTATATAGACGTCTTGAATATAGTGCAATCCTGGATGAGTACGAACAAGCTTCACTGCATTGTGAACACATGGACCGGAGACATACACCAGCATGATGATTCGTGGACACTTTATAGCGAAACACCTTAAATGTAATACATGTTAATCTAATAGTGAGACTGGCAAGGGGGACTGGCAATGGGTACCATCCGTGAAGCTTGACATCAGATGGGCTAATTCTTTGCCTTTATTATTGCTCACCTTTTCTGTTGTTGTTAACTTACTGGAAAGATATTGAAACAGCCAATTTAGTTCTAATAAAAAAAAAAACTATTTGAGTAATTTTAGGAATTCTTTTGCTTAAAGGATTCGTCAGTTTAAAGAGAAAAAAAATAAAACCTTTGTTCTGGATGATTTTTTACGAAAGGCATGGCAATTCCCCTTTATGTTTTACGATACAATTCCTTTGTTAAAGGCTTAAAATCTGTACCTTTCTAAGAAATATGTAAATTATTTCTTGTATTAACTATTTCTAACTACATTTTTCTACAGAAATTTCACAGTTGTAGAAAATAACGTGTGCATGTCTTTATATTTCTTTAAAACTAAGAATGTTAATATGTTTATCAGTACTTATTCACATTCATTCACTTTCTGACTGATTGGGTTCTTCAAAATAGGTTAACATAATTTGATCATATTAATACTGAAATAAGAAAATGCATGCTAAAAGATTAACATAAATATTCCAAAATGATTATAAATAGCACATAGATTTATTGTTTTAGTTTAATTATATTTTCAGTTCTTTTCAGTGCAGATATCTTCACATGTAACTTGTGTACCCTGGCAGCATGTGATCTATCTAAGCAATTAAAAAAAACTTTTCTAATGCAAATATTATGAAGCAGATCAGCTCTAAACCAAGAGGGTGCCTTTCAGAGCAGATTTTCCCAATGAATCCTTTCTTAAAATAAATCTAATTGATTTTCTGTGAACATTCTCATAACGTTTTCTTGTTTATTTGCTCTGCCTTGTCTGCACTATTCATTTGTATGCCAAGACAAGCAGCGATATCACCAGCACGCTCCAAGATGTGGCTTTTGAGCAGAACTCCAGATGGCAACATGGTTGAGGAGCTAAATTGCCATTTTGCAACTGGAATAGTTATAAAGATCATTATAGTCACAATGCTTGTGGCATAATAGGAAAGTGAACAGGGTGTGAATCTGTAATCATCCAACAAATTACAAGATGTTTTCAAGAGTGTGATGTAAAGAAGACCTAAGTTTAACTCAGAAAGTGGTTAAGCAGTTATAGGTATTAGGAAAGGTAACAATATTATACGTAAGGATGCATAAGCAACATTATATACATATATATTTTAGATTAAGAGTGCTTTATTGTCATTGTATAATAACTGGATTGTGTAAGACTTGGGGCATACATCACGAAGTAGGGTTTGTTGCTTAGCCAGATAATCTGTCACATTTAAGGTAGTCCTGGCTAAATGTAAGTGAATGAAAATAAAGTATATTTAAACTGGGGTACCTTAAATATGACAAGTTATTTAGCCAACCAACAAAACTCGCTTTGTGACATAGGTCCCAGATGCTAAGATTAAGGTCAGATGACATGACACAATCGGTTGATTTGTAAACAAAATCGAGAAGGTATATTCAATCAAGGAATCTGTCTTCCAACTGCAAATCCTGGACAGGGGCACAGGAGACTATCCCTAGGGTGGGAGGATGAGGCTGGGGGATACCCTGGATAGGATGCCAGTCCATCACAGGGGACACACACTCCATGGGAAATTCAGAGATACCAATTAGCTTGACCATATGTATTTGCACTGTAGGAGGAAACAAGTGATAAGCCTCAGAACACCACGTACAGTAGGAGGCAGTCATACTATCTGCCAAGCCACTGTGCCTCGCAGATTAAGGAACCATGAACGCTAAAATATTCAAGCACAAAATGATAGTAGCTCGATGTGGTGGGTTGCTTACCGCTGCCTGTATTTATTAATAAACTGCATGAGTATTGCCACTCTGACCAACATCAAAAACTGAAGATGTAAAAGAAAATTCTCTTAACATTATCTTCCAGTTTTTCCTATTCCAATTAAGTAATTATTTCCCTTCCAATTAAGGGTGATCTCATCGCCAACTGAAAATGAATCTGTACTTTGATATTCCTTCCTGATGAATTCCAGTGTGCTCTTTAGAAATTATGCTTTTCAGTTCCAGAAGCTTTTACATCATGAAACTCGAAAAAATTGGAGTTATTTGTGGCCCATAACTGATGCCAGATAAACAGAAAAATATGTATATGTCTAAAAACATTAATATTTTTGAATGCGCAGGCAATTTCTTTAGGGAGACTGTCAAATTTGCTTTTGTGTGGATAGGTGCTATGACTGACATTTGCTGCATAATATAACAAATAATAGTATGTAATAAGCTGCTAAATAAACTGACATATACTGGCTAATAGTGACTCAAACATTTCTAACTATAACAAGATTACGAATTAATAAATCCATATTTATGCAATTTAAGTGTAACGTCTTTGTCTGTCCCATATTATTATTATTACTATTATTATTATTATTACATTTTGGCAAAAAGCCCCGTTTTTATTGATTCTTGAATGTGACTCTGTCGTTTTGATCATTTTAGTTTGCAATTCAGTTGCCATTAAATGCTGATGTGTCTCTTTTTCTTTTGGTTTGATTCATATATAAAATCCCTTTTTTTCTTTTTTTTCCAACTTTTTCTCTGTGTACAGTTGACCATTAATTTGCAAGTGCTATGTTAAAATTGTAATTAATGTCTTGACTTGAAAAAAGTTTATGTTAAATATTTCTCTCGTCTGTTTCATTCCAACCATGCTTTCAAGTAAGTAACAATTATGATACATTGTAACAAAATAATATGTATGTCAATTAAGATGCAAGGTGGTTTGCGCAATACATCACGTCACATTTCACAGGAAGATAACGATGGTCCTTAGATCTACAGATATACCCTTATAACTAGTTACTAACAATTTATACATACAACATTTTATATATGTATGTGTAATGAGCAGAAGCACAAAATAACATGGTGTATAAAAATATAAAAATGCTATATTAAAATGCAATGTTTGTTGTAATATCCAAAATAACAAATATGGCATCAGTGATTAGTTGTGACAAGACCCCACGGTCTTTATGAGAATCAAGAGGACTGTGTTTTATAACAGCTTATATAAACCTACTGAAACGGGTGTATTTTCTACAGTGATGTGTGGATATGTGTGTGCTTGATCACGTTGTTTAGAAGAATGGGATGTGCGCATTTTTACTCATCTTGAAATTGTTGATAAAAAACAGATACATTAGATTTTTATTAACGTAAGTATAAACACCACTGTAGTTTCCATGTGAAGGAGGTGTCTTCAGAAAAATAGGTGATTACTGAAGCTAACAGTATTTTCATTTTCCTACAGGCAGATACATCCACGCTCTACATCTTGCCAAGTTTGACATCTTACGGAACTAACTCTTAAACCCTGCATCTACCATGAAAGAACTGTTGCTTTATGTGACTTTACCAATTAACTGTTATCAAGGGAAAAAAAATATACTTTTTCTTAATTTGTGAATGCGTTGAGTCTTTTCTTTGTTCAAAGATGTAAAACATTTGCTTGTGTTTTTTGAAAACTGTGTGGCCACTGAATTTGAGAAGGATTTTTCAAAGATTTCTGAAACAATTTCTTTCAATAATCGGTAACTTACGTGCACATTCAATGGGAACTGAACATGTCAAACCAAATGATTTTTAAACTTTTAAACTATTCATTTGGAAGTTAAAATTGAATATTCTGGTGAAATTCTGTTTGGAAACCCTTAAACCCAGTTAGGATTGATTGAGTGTTCCATATCTTACGTAAGCAAATCACAGGTTGTGTTTCCTGCTAAAGATGACTGCCCTTATGGGATTAGTAACAAATAACCACTGTATGTACTGTATGTTGTGTAGGTTCTTAGATTAGGAGAGGCTCAAATGAGGACAGTGGAAACACTGCAGTAGAACTCACTGGCAACTTATAACTTGGGGACGAAAAGTTTAAATTTAGTGAATTCTGCTTTCCATTAATTCTTTATTGGATTTCAAACCTGTGATTATTTCAGGTGGAATATTGTTAGAAAAATGAACAGTTGCCACAACATTTTACTAAATAAAGTCTTGATAGTTAATAGGGCTCAACTACACATATGAAAATTATGGTCTGCAAATTTTTTTGTCGTTTAGAAAACACAAACTATATTTATCTATAGTGTACCAGTAAACGATTGAAATGATAAATTTATTATGTTAGGGCATTTCCCAGACGCAAGATGTGTGTATGTTTTAGATTTTTTTCCCTTTGGATAGTGATATTTTATTTGATAATTGAAATATGTTTTGAATAAATTAAAGAAAAAAATCATGCATAAAACTAATTGTATCTTTCTTACTTATAAAATGATCAGGCGTAGAATGGCTCTTGTTGGAATCCAAAAATATCATGTTTTTAATTTCTCTTGCACACTTGTGTAACGTACTCACAAGACACTTCAAATTCATTTGAATTTCATCATTTCGTATTTCCAAAATGTTTCATTTCGTACAAAGTGGGGACAGCCAGTGACATGTATTAGGCTACTGCTTTCAATTTACACAAGGCACAATTTATTGGTTGATGAGTTTCGTTGTACCTGTTATATTGACCAGCAACATAATATTCCACGTGGTGAGCTATCTTTTTAAAACCTTTTCGTCAGTTCATATTATTTAAATACTTGAGTTTAAACTAAGTAAACGTGAAAGCATACAGTAAAATAAACGGTCATTTTATTAATATAATCAAATCTACGTTAGAGGGCGGCATGGTGGTGCTGTGGTTAGCACTGTTGCCTCACACCTCTGGGGCCCAGGCCTAGGTCACATGTGTGTGGAGTTTGCATGTTCTCCCCATGTCGTCGTGGGGTTTCCTCCAGGTACTCCGGTTTCCCCCCA
>JAODJX010000035.1:6693877-6707644 GCA_026776945.1 Isichthys henryi | reverse complement strand
CTGCGATGGGCTGGCCCCCCGTCCTGGGTTGTTCCCTGCCTCGTGCCCATTGCTTCCGGGATAGGCTCCGGACCCCCGCTTCCCAGTACGATAATTGGTTTGGAAAATGGATGGATTGAAATCTACGTTAAGAAGCATGGTTTGACCCACTTTGGGTGTCATCTGGTGTGGACCGCGAGCTTAATTCTAAACGGTTGGCTACATGACTTGAAAAACACCACTTCCCATAGTTCTCCAGGGTTTTTTGCCCGTCGCTCCAATGACGAAACATACGGGCCGAGCGTCGCATATTGCCCCTTCGTTGTTTATAGGATTTTAGATTATGGTTTAAGCAATTAGACTCTACTCTGTATGCGAAGTCATCTGGGACGCGTATGTTACCTAGTTGCATTTGCTCGCTGCCATGTCATTTTCGGTATTCACCGTAGTTTAAGTTTATGCAGCGCGTTAATCGGGCTAAACGGCTATCAGCAGTAGTTGCAGTTCCTCGATGCCTGACAGAGGACAGCATGGTGTACTCTTTGGTAATCAAAGCCGCGTACTTTCAGTTTCAGCAGGCTCGGGCAGCCCGGTGCGCCCTGCGGCTGTTTAATCGCGTCCAGCGGAGTGCAGTCGGAGCCCCGGCGCCTTCGCTCGGCTTGGCGGGACCCTGCTGCAGCCCTACCTGTCAGGTCGAACGGGGGTTTTCCCTCGACGTCGGGTTAAGGAGTAAAGCTAAGGATAGTGAAAACAGGAAGGTGACCGTGTCAAGAAGGCGAGGCGACGATTCGGCGATCTCGGCTGCACAGAAAGGTAAGGAGCAAGGACAGACTTAACGCAGTTTCAGTTCTTCTAACTGTATTTCCATATTGTTCATTGCAGTAAGACAGAACTTATTTCAGTTTCGTTGTCGTAAAGTGATGAGAATATGACAATAAATGTGTGCAGTGGTGGCTTAATGGTTAGGGAAGCCCACTCATAATTGAAAGATTGCAGGTTCGAATCCCTGACCAGCAAGGCACCACTGTGGTATCCTGAGCAAGGTACTGCCCCCAAGCACTGCTCCCCGGGTGCTGAATTAGCTGCCCCCTGCTGTGTCACATATGGGTTAAATGAAGAGGACACACTTCGTTTTTGTGCTCGGCGTGCTGTGGTGTGTCAACAGTAACAACTAATCACTAACTTCTAAAGCGCTTCTATTTGGTTTACGTCTATACCATACATATTTTGTACATATTTCTTCGGTTTTCGCATACCCCGTCAATGAGACACATTTTGGGTTCCTTAAGCTGGGCCAGCCAGTATGCAACAGATCTGGAGCAGTGAGGGGTAAAGAGCCATGCTCAATATGATAAATGTCTAAGGCCACGGGGTTAATCCCCCCGCCCCTCCTTCTGGCCAGATCCGTAGCCTCTTCAGCTACGTTCCCATTATAAGTAGTCAGAAGTGATACTTTTGTTTGAAAATTGTTGCGTTGTTTGATGACGCAAATTGTACTATTATCTGAATGTAAACGGAATGTTTTAGCGAAAATTGTACTATTATCTGAATTTACACAGGATGCTATCTGAATTGTTTTCTGTATACAGCTTGTCCTCTGATTTGTCACTTTTTTGTAGTTAAACAAGCAAGCAAAGATTTCACCTACTTGATAGTCGTGGTTATTGGGATTGGAGTTACAGGTAAACTACTGCATTTCATTGGAACTGTATATGATAAGTAGATGTAATTTTAGTTTTTTTGCTAATTGATGTTTATTTCATTTTGACACCTGTAATTACTGTTTTTTTAGTCTCTTTTGTCATGGCCATTTGCTTGTAATCTTAAATTCATAAATGCATACTGCAAACTCATTAAAAAGTAAATTACCAGCTGATTTTTTTCTCCTCCTTTCACTACACCCCAATAATTCTTGTCATACAGGAGGCCTCCTGTACATTGTTTTTAAAGAGTTATTTTCATCATCAAGTCCAAGCAAGATCTATGGGAAAGCTTTGGAAAAATGCAGAGCACATCCAGAAGTAAGTCAGGCCGTCTAAAACGTGTGTGTGATTATTGTGGGGACCAAATGTACCCCACAGTATGATTAAAAAGTGTGTTTTCTTTGATGTTGTGTGGACCATTTTTCAGGTCCCCACAAAGACCTGTGATTGCAATTGAAAAAGGCAAACTTCTAGTCCTTTTTTGGTTACTAAAGTTAGGGCTGGGTGGGGGTTAAGGTTGTTTTTTTGAGAGTTTTCCCCCTAGAAATGAATGGAGTCCCCACAAAAAAATAGTTACAAACCTATGTGTGTGTGTGGGTTTGTACAGATCACATTTGGGGACCAAAATGTCCCCAAAGTGCGATAAAACCTGAAACTTCCTTACTTCTGGGGACACTTCTTCAGGTCCCTATTTGGATAACCTCAATTTTATAAAAATCTGTCAATACAATCAAAAAAGTAAAAACTCCAGAAGTCTTGTATTTTGGTTGGTTGCTTATGTTTAAGGTTAGGGTTGGGTAGGGGTTAAGGGTGTCATGATTGGGATTAGGGTTTTTCCCATTGAAATGAATGGACAGTCCTCATTTAGATAGGTAAACTGTGTGTGTGTGTAGTAATAGTTTGCGCAGACCTTGTATAAAGTTTGAGTACTATTTTCTATTTAAAACTTGAGGTCATTGGAGTTTTTGGAGAGCCAATCAAAGGGTACGGAGAAACAACCCGACGAGGCAGAAGGCAGCATGTTAGGTGAGGACACGGTGCTGGAGTATGGAGTAATCTAAGTAAGATTTAACCTTTACTTGACCTCAGTAGCATGTTTTTGAGGTAATCGCTCAGTTTTGCAAGGACACAGCACATCCTGTACGCCGCTGTGAAGCCTCACCACTGCACATTTACATTTGCGTAATTGAAAGCTATGTCCTCTGTATACATACATGACTGCAAATAGCACCTCTGTCCAAAGGAGAGTGGGTTAGGAATATCTTCCCAAATCCAGAAGGTTGTGGATTCAAATCCTCACCCAACTGCTCAAAGGACACTGGCTGACCCTGTTCTCTGACCTCAAGCTTTTCTCATTTGTTAGTCACTTTAGACAAAAATGTCAGCTAAATGCATGCAATCACCTCTGCAGCACCATTAATATACCCAGCTGTATAGCTTATTCAAGGATAAAAATTGAATCTGTTGAAGGTTTTGTGGTAAATGCTGTTGGTCGGCTGCTACTTTGCCAGTCTGCACATCTCATGAGCGTATTTTCCTCCTCTAGCCATGTGGAGTATATTAAGGATGGTCTGAAGCATATGCAGCTGAAATTTTACATTCAGGGTGCTGAGCCCCGCATGCAGGGCACGGTGCACACAGAGATGAAAGAGGTAATACCACATCCTCATTTTTTCAGTTCAGTTCCTTGATTTCACAGTCATGTGTTTTGTGCTGAGTCTGCTGAAAAGGTAAAATGTGCTTTGATTGATGTCCACACATACTTAACTCCCCCCTTTTATTTTAATAGAATCCTGAAACTGGGCAGTATGAATTTCACTACATTTTTGTGGATGTTGATACATACCCACGGAGAACCATCATTGTTGAAGATAACAGATAAGATTCAAAAGATCCAAATGAAGATTGTTTTTGGACCATCTCAGGCTGCCTTTTGGGGGGGAATGAAGATGTACTGATTATAATTTCTTTTTTTATACTCCCCTTCAGGGCATGGCCAACAGTGGGGTGTTGGAGACCTCACTCCATTTGAAAAGACCTTTATGGTCAAGTCTCATACATGCAAAGGTGACCAGGATTGTTGTGGTTTATATATTATGAGTTGCTCACCTAATGTCGAAAAGACTGGATGTTAATCAGTGTTTTAAAGCTCTGATTTGTACTGCTAGTAAAATCAGATTTGTAACCAATAAATTTAGATGTATTTTCTCAGTAAATGTTCTGTTTAAAGGGTGCAATGACTGAATGTGAATGGATTCCTGAAATGCTGAAAACCTCCAGAAGGGGGCGCACATGCATTAATAAACAGCATAATCCTGCCGTTACGCATGTGAAAGAACTTAACCCCTAGAAATCTGTAGCATTAAGGGACAGAATCCTTTATGAAAAAGGTTGTCTTCCCCAACTCGCAAAAGCAATGGCGGTTCTCCCTCTGAGCCCTGCAGACAAACTGCACGTTCTGTGTTCATTTACAGTTTTTCATTGAGTTTTTCTCAATCAAATTGTTTGCTGAGTGAATCATGCAGTTAAAACAACTGACTAAATTGATTTCCGTGGCTCCATAATTTCTGTCAAAAAAAAGTTTAAATTGGTAACAGATAAACATTAATGATGAGGAAGGTTGATGTGAATTTGCACTCATACTCCTACAACTTGTGACTAACAGCTAATGAATTTAATGGCATTATGTCGTGAGATATGTTTATTTGATGCTAAATTACTTGTCTACTTGTTTATAGCTAAGTATACACCTCCAGCTCTATTCTTTGCTCTGATATCTCCTGTTGAGAGTGGTTCACCGGTGTCCTTCAGCGGTGGCTTCAGTTTTTCACGTAGGGTTAGATGGGAGAAACATCCTTAAGACTTATGTGACTCGCTCGGCTTACTGTGTGACTGGGCTTGGGGCTGCTGCATTGACGACATCATGGCTGCCAGTGGTGCATGTTTGAAGGACCACCAGAAAGTTCCGTCCAGCTAAAACCTAGAGGAGCATTGCCAGTCGTCAGGTAAAGCAGACTAGAATGTACTTTGTTATTCATTTGAGATCTAACAGCAGGTATGTTGCCTGCCTTGCATTTACTTATTGGTGAACCTATCCATGGTTCAGTGACACTTGGCTATGACCAAATGCTTTGCTAGTGACCCACAGTCTTTCCACAAGTGACCGTAGCTCCAGAAAAACATAAATAATCATGGTTAAGAACGATAATCATTCTTAAGCATCTTACTCTTTCACTCTTCCATTGGTTTGGCACTGCTGTCTATTCACACGTAAATCTCCTGTCACATTCTACAAACTAGGAATATTCCTGGCATTTCAAATCTTGCATGAATTAAATCCTGGAGTCAAACCCAAAATAATGTTTTTTTGTGGTGTTTCTGAATGCTTGAATTAGAAGTAGTGATGGTTATGCAGTCCACCTACTGACTGGACCTTCAGCATGATCGTGAATACTGATCCACCATCAGTCACCACACCATCATCTCACTTTGTCCTCACAGAGACAACTTTCATGGAACCGTGTTTTGCACCATTCCATGGATCCATCCATCCATCGTTTTATAACCGCTTAACTTTTTCAGGGTCACAGAGGGTCCGGAGGCTATGAGTACAAGGCAGGGAACAACCCAGGATGGGGTACCAACCCGTCATAGTACACACACACACATCGTTTACACCTACAGACAATTTGGTAACTCCAGTAAACAGCATGTTTTTGGACTGTGGGGAGAAACCCCACGACGACATGGGGAGAACATGCAAACTCCACACACACGGAACCCTGGCAGAGACTCAAACCCAGGTCCCAGAGATGTCAGGCAACAGTGCCCTCCCCTCCCCCCACGTTCCATGAATCACACAATAAAATCCTGTGAGGAGTCTGCAAACTACCTACATCTGTCTCTCCTCACCAGGGATGTGTGTAGGCAAACAGGTGATGATACAGGTATATAGACCTGGAAAAAAGTGAATCCTTCTCACTTTATTTCCTGAAGATAAACTGTTCCTTAGAGGTGAAGGGTGTGGAGCTACATAAGCTATGTAACATCCGTAGTATCATAACCAGAGGACTGTCCAGTGACTGATAGTTGGGGGACGTCTAAAATAATCCTGGTGTTGAGGGAAGAGAGAAATATGGCTGTAGTTTGGATGAAAAAGCATGTTTTTTTTTTTTTGTGCCGCACAGATACCTTGTTCATGCCTAAAAGTAAGAATGCCCTACTCCATTGATAGAGGTGTGAATGCATAGTAGTTATGTTCAAGGCTATCATAATGCACTCACCTGACATCAGAAAGGCCATTGTTTCTTTAGACTAAATTGATGTAAAAGCAGTACGGATTATTCCTGTTCTTAAAACCATTTTGTACACGGTCCGGTTAGAAGCTTTAAATCTCCTTAGTCTTGGACGGAGGGATTATATTGGGACATGCAAATCCAGGTTCAAATACAGAATTTTGAATACAGAAGCAGTGTTCCAGTTGGGCTTTAGATGTTTTTGTTTGCAAAACAAGTTCTGCAAACTGAATTCTGCAAGCTTGAATTTCGATCTGCTCACAGTGTTGTCTCACACCTTCAGGGCTTGGGGTTTGAATTCCACCTCTGTTCTGTGTCTGCATTTGGATGTTCTCCATGTGTCATGTGGGCTTCCTCCAGCAGTACAAAAACATAGTTAGGTAAACCAACATGTCTAAATTGTCCATAGTGTATGAATATATTTTAGCTGGTAAAGGAAAACATTTGTTTATGAGGACCGACATTAAGAGAGTATTATCACATTTGCTATCCAAAAAGTTATATCCTTCGGTTAATAGTTAACCAGCTCTTCGTACACAAGAGAAGTATTGCATCATGATCATGAATAGTCAAAATTTCACATTACTTTACATTTAATTGTAAACCAGAGGCGTTTGTGGGACAGATAGTTTTTAAAGCTATAGGAATCAGTCTAAAATCTTGGTTCCTCCGACTTCCCGCGTTTCAGTCAGAATTTCCCACTTCCAAGTTCAAACGGAACTAGTAATAAACACAACATTAATCAGTCAGTGCCCGTGGCGGTGTAGTGTGACGAAATTATCATATTGTTCTGGCTCGTATTGATTAACAAAAAAGAAATCGGCTCTCAGACGGGAGGCGGCTCCTATCGTTCCGTAAAGGCCGAGTCGTTCGGGACGGACCATCTCTGCGGCAGAGTGGGGATGCGCTAGGGCTGTACGGCGGCTGCTGGGAACGCGGGGGATCGCACAGAAGGAGCTGGGAACCGTGATTTTCAAACGGCAAGTAGTGCATGAAACCGCAACCTTCAACAGGAACGCGTTTTTAACAGGTATTTTAGTGAAAAATAGGTGTCACCGGAAGACCTGTAATACTGTCTCTTTCACAGCTACGGAATCCAAGTACAAGGTAATTGCCGCGGTTGCTACGACTTCAACTGCAAAGTTTTCTCCAAATATAGGGTCTACATAAAAGCGCATTAGTGCACGGTGTCATTAAATATGAACTGTTCTTATTTAGATACCAACATATGGACCCAGTACTCAGGGCGAGTGATTGAACCTTCCCAAAAATGCGTAAGTATTTTCTCGTTTAAAAAAATCCTTGACTAATTGTTGTATATTAGAATCATGTTAAATAAACCTAATAGAGGTTAATTTTATTCTTAATTGTTCGTGTAATATACTCTTGCAAGAAGGACGCATATTATTGTTTATGCTGAACACATTTGGGGGTTGGGCAGGTTAGCAAGAGGAGGTTAGAGAAATACTTGTTTTTCATTTGGCAGGGTCTTCTCAATATAAGGGGTCTGGGCCCAGACAGCAGAACCAGTCAAAAGCAAGTAGTGGAAGAAGCTGCCAGTCTCAAAGCAGGGCAGGTTCCCAAGCCGGAAGAGGGCGCGGAAGAGGCTGCAGCCACCCACAGGGTCAGACCCCACCTTTGATATTAGATAAATGCTGCGAAGCAAACAATTTCAAGAAGGGTTGCCAACTTTGGTCAGCTAGCTGGCGTGAGATTTTCAGATCGACACAAATTTGCACCAACATTTACACGTCTCTAACCGCTGTCTGTAAATATTATTGTAAATATTCTATAGAGTCTGCATGCTACCCCAACACTTTTAATGTAGCTAATTTTAGGTTTATAATGAAATAAAGATTTTCCATAGCATTTCTTAAGTGAGCATGAAAGTCCGAAATCGTGAATGTCACACCGAATGCATGAGAGTTGGCAAGCCTGGCTCAAGTTGAAAGTTTGATTTGCCACATGCATGATTATCCTCAGTACAGTGTGCAGTGAAATGTATGGCTGCCTAGCCCCAGACTGTCAAAAGAAGATGCAAGTTTAATTAAGAGACAAGACATGCTGTTTTAAATGTTAAATAATATTCAGAAATATACATGATGTGCAAAATTGGCGGTAAGTGGTAGTAAAGCAAGAATTCAGGAATAGATAATGTGACTCGGCCAGATTTAGTGAGTTTGTTGTGGACAGTGAGTCTCTTCCTTTGTGTGGCCCCCTTTCACATATACAAGTATCAGGTAACAACACGTGACAGATAAATGAGTGTCATATACTTCCAACTAATATCAGTGGGTTAGCTTGTGGCTCAGTGGCTGTGATCAGAAAGTTGCTGGTTTGAGACCGGCCTCATCACATCAGTGGGTCCTTGAGCAAGGCCCTAAAACCCCAGTTCACTGGGTGCTGCTATTGGTGGCTGCCCTTAACAGTCAGCTCACTCTCACCTACAGAGAACAAAAAGTTGGGGGAGGTGTAATGAGCATTTCCCCAAGTGGTTCAATAAAGTGCATATTATTATGTAGTGAATCAATGTGGGAGAAGACCCCCTTGAACTCAGTAATCTCTTACAGTTTGGCACACACACTGCAGCCGAGTCAGAAAGGATAGATGCTTTTTTTTGCTGTAGCAGCAAAAATTTTAGTGTGGCTGGCCGCCACAGAGGACTTTTACCAGCAGAAATACTGGATAGTGTATATTATTAGAGATGCATGACATATTGGTACTAATTGGACTAAGTCAGCCATTTTCCACAGTGGAGAATGAGGGATTTCGTCGGCTCATTCACCTTTTATTAATAGCATTGCCACTCTCAATCTAAGGAATTAAGAGGCCATTTTGATTCATTCACCCCCCCCCCCCCCAAAAAATAGGCTTTAAAATTGTGCCCCACCCAATATCAAACACTCGCCTACGTCATACTGGTTTTATGTTTTACATTCATTGTTAAATCTGGCCCACAGACCAATCTTTAGTTTTCTATAGTATAAAAAAATTACGCATGGTCCTTTCATTAATCTGCACTGACAAACCTGGCCTTCCCCCCTTTACTCAGCAAGTGGGTCAAAGCTTAACTGGTATCAATATTAGACAAAAATTCACTGTTATCAGTGTCATATATAAATTTTTTCAGTGTTTGTGTCTTTATTTAGGGGCTTCTGAATCACTGGGTGGTGGAGCTCAAAGAAAGCTTCCTGGGACTCCAGCCACAAGTGTGACCCCCCCCAACTTGCGAGGACATGGTCGTCCACAAGGTAATACATTCCCCCTCTCGCAAAATCCATTGGCCTTTTCCCTGTTTTATTCAGTAATAAGTAACACCAGCTGAAGAAGCACATTAAGTAAGAAAATGTATACATTAAAAAAAAAATGAATAGGCCTAACTTGCGTGGGAGGTTATTCAGTAATCCTTGGGAGATGCTGTTTATTAACGGTCTCCTTCCAGGTTATTCTCATCAATCAGGGGATAGGAAACCATCAATGGACGGTGGAGCTCAACGCAAACTTCCTGCGAATCCAGCCACAAGTGTGACTCACCCCAAATTACAAGGACAAAGTGGGCCTTTCTCTGCGAGGAGATGTGATAGACCCAGTCGTCCACAAGGTAATACAACAACCCTCCTGCAAAAGTCATGTGTCCTTCATCCTGTTTTTTTCAATAATAAGTAACACCAGCTGAAAAGGCACATTAGATAAGGGAATGTATAGAATTTAAATGATACTGGAATGGGTCTATTTTGTCTGGAAAGTTACTAAGTAAACCTTGGGAGATGTTGTTTATTAGCTGTTACTGTCTCCTTCCAGGTTATTCTCATCAGTCGGGGCATGTAAACAGCCAGAATATGTCTCATATCAGTCCACTTTCAGCATCTGAGGGAACCCAGTCCCACTCAAAGTTCCAGACTGGGTCTCAAATCAGGAGTGGAGCTGACAAACCCAGACATCAAGAAGGTAAAACAGTTCTCCATCAAGATGTGTCTTGTTTGTGATTTGTATGTTGTTCAGTATTTGACAATGTCACGGTTGCACGAAGGCACGGACCGCGGATGTTTAACAGCTGGTTACCCGATACTATCAGTACATCAGGCAGGGTGGGACAAACAGAGGAAATAAAGCAAATATCCTGCATTAGGATTCCCTGCTAGACTTCCCCAGTTTCAACTTTTATTTCTCATATACACAAACTGTAGACGTGTGTAATGAAATGCTTTTTCTACCTGCTTCCTGGGTAGAGTTGAAAAGGAAATATGTAATAACAAAGACATACTATGAAAAAAATCAAGGTTATAGAACAACATTACATTTAATCTCATTCATGTTTTCATTGACATTACTGTTTATTTCATTCATACTATAGGAAGGTTTTATAAATTGAAAAATAGGGAAGAAATAGGTTGGCTATAATTAAGCATATCAGATTAATATTTTACCTGAATTTCCAACCACATGAAGCATGTAAACAGTTCTTGAAATGGCAGTCAATCAAAAATGTGTTCGTTTGTTTGAGGATAATCATGGCTTCTGAGTGCATTTCAGGTGTGTTTGCTTGACACAAAACCTTTCTCCTGACTCAGGGACGCTCCCTGGACCCTGGCAGCGAAGAGTTCGTCTCAAAAGTACTCAGCTGACCCAGTCAGTAAACAGAAGTGAGAAGCAAACTGGAAAAAGCAAATATAAACTCCAAAATGGTACTGGTGAACATGTTGTTAAAAGTCCCTTAGAAACACATCCCCCTTATAATCCATTAGTCAGCTTTTCAGTGGTATTGTTAACTTAATATAGAAATTAAGAGCACTGAACATCTTGGTTGTGAGGACAATTGTATATTTCATGGCATTGCGTCCTGAAACTAACAGAGTAAATAAAAATTGTTATACAATATATCCTTTGTGACAAATTTGATAATGCACAGAAGTTGTTTTAGAAATGCCACAATTTTTATCTGAGAACTGGCAGAGGTATTTATGTTAGGGAACAATAAAACAACAAAGCATAAGAATTTAAAACAAGGAATAATTTTGAAGTTGATATGAAATGTTAACTTAGTTTGGCCTTGGTATTTTGTAACTTTAAAAAAAGAATTCCCTGCAAGAGGTCCTCCTCATCAGTCAAGGGGTGGTGGACCTCAACGACGGTCTGAGAGCAGCCGCTCTGAAGCAGCAGAAGCAGTAAACCTCCAATCACAAAGCAAAAGTCAGCCGCATAGTAGAAGGCAGCACGCAACAGTCAGTCACCCACAAGGTATGCAAGTCCATATGGAGTAAATGAGCAAGGGTGTCAGTGTCAGGCTCATTGCTTGTATTCCTGGAATATATTCTCTGTTCCCCATAAATGATGTTCTTTCTTGAATGAAATGTGCATTTTGCCATATTTTTAGGAGTGGTAAGTGTTCAAATAGCAACAGATGATACAATGACACCAAGTTGAAACTTGGTTGAAAGACAGATGAATAAGCAGTAATTTCCGGCTGCTTTCTGAGTAGGTGAGCATCGTGGGAAGAAACTCACAATGGCCGACTTTCGAAATACCCCGGGCGGTTTGGCCCGGTCGTTCGGGAGAGGTGCTGGAGCACATGGGAGAGCACAAAGAAGGATAAACCACTTCAATAGACAATTGCCTTTCGAAAGATCTACAGGATTTGTAGCGCATAGCAAATTTCATGGTACTACATGGAATCACCAATCAAGGCAGTGGAGTAAGAGTTTTTTAATAGTCAAATTGTTTTATCTTTGCAGCTAAGTCGATACTGTGGTCATTGTTGCTCATAAATCTCTCTGTCCCTTTCAGGAACCCAGACAAATGACATGCAATGGAAGTCTTCATACAAGACAGACAATCAGCAAAACCAGTCTTACATTTATAGACCTTTAAAGGATAGCTTGACTGAAACTGGATCTGATTTTAGTTTATATTTTAAAAATCAGCTAGACTTACATGCACTTGAGAAGATCGAAAAACTGGGGGCGACAGAAATACTCATGAATTTAGTAGCTCCTGGAAGTGGCTTTAAGGAGCTCCTGAATAAGGAGGATAATTCCAGCGCTCTGACGACAGTCATTTTTGATGTCCTACACAAGGCATGCAGCAGTCAGATGTACAAGGAGAATATACGGTATCTTCTTATGACCGTGAAAGAGTCTTTGTTTTTAACGAGAACTCTGCCTAAGTTTGTGATGGATTTGGGAAGAGAAGATGAGCATATCAAGAGAGAACAAAGCATTTCTAAACTGAACCAAATCGTGGCCTTTTATTTGCTCTTGCTTGAAGAGTTCCCCTGCAGGGTCAATGATGTGTCCCTTTGTGCAGCTCTACTACAAAATGAATATCAATATCTGCACTCTAAAGGGCTATTAATTTCAGAGGAATCAAATGATCGTCTACAGAAACTTCTAAAGGCGATTGCTCACTTGAAAGGAAAAAATCCTGAAGGCATCATAAAGTCAGATGCTCATACCTTTGAAAAAATTGACCAGCATGATTCAGATGTTGGGAACTGGAGATCAATGTCAATTTTGCCAACCTGTAAGGAGGTAACCATGACTCAGAGTTCATCAGTTAGTGGGAAGTTTAAAGACAGCAAGACCTACCTGGATTCACTCTTTCGCCTCCTTAGGGAGAGCTTTGTGAAGCCACTTAGAGACAGGATCACCCGCCTTCTTAAGTATGATATGAAGGGTTGGTGCCAAGGGAGTGTTGACTCATCTTTATGCAGTCACGTTTATTTTGATGCTCATATCGCTTCTCCAATTTACACAAGCAAAGGAATCATTTACAAAGTTCGGTTTGACCCCAAAAACTTACAGCTAGTCAACCTGGAGAGTTCAAAGGAACTAATGTATGGAACACTGTTGTGCCTCTCAAAGGATGGTTTTGACACAATCATTTTTGCTACCATCTGTAGTCAGGTCATGAATGAATTGGCTCAGGGTATTTTGACGCTCTGTTTTCCTGAAGAAAGCAGAGCAGGAATGGTGAACATCACTCCACTGGATGCATTTACAATGGTTGACGCTACTGTGGTTTTTGCAGATTACAGGCCTCTTCTTGAAAGTCTCCAGGAAGTGGCAGAAAAAAACCTACCAATGCAGAAATACATCGTGAGCTGTGAGACAGATATCTCAGCACCGAAATATCTGCTGAATCACCTGCATCAGTATAGTCTTCAGGCATTGATCAATGATAGCCCAGTCAAAGGAGAAGTTTCTGGTTTTGCACGGGAAGGAATTAATGAAAAAGGGGGAAAGGAGTATAGAAAGAACGCTGTGAGTCAAAAGCACGTTCAGAACATTTTAAATTTCAGTGAGTGGCCAAGTAAGGAGGAGCTGAATTTGGATGAGTCCCAACTGAAGGCTGTGCAGTTAGCCTTAACTAAGGAGTTGGCTGTCATTGAAGGTCAAGCAGGAACAGGTCAGGTTCTTTTATCAGAGCACGCTTGTTGAAATATTCCTTTATTATGAATGTTTTTAATTTATTGTCTGATAAATTTGTATTCTGTTTGTAAATGTTGTTTTATTTAGGGAAGACGTATGTCGGCCTCAAAATTGTCAGAGCTTTCCTGGATAATTCCCATCATTGGGGGACAGGATCAGAAAGTCTTCTTCTGGTGCTTTGCCACACAGACTATACTTTGGATAAGTTCTTGGAAGGTACTGCTGTCTATCCTAGTTATCCATCCATCCATTTTCCAAACCGCTTATCCTTCTGGGTTGCGGGGGTGTCTGGAGCCTATCCTGGAAGCAATGGGCACGAGGCAGGGAACAACCCAGGATGGGGGGCCAGCCCATCGCAGGGCA
>JAODJX010000035.1:6677920-6693782 GCA_026776945.1 Isichthys henryi | reverse complement strand
CCAATTAGCCTCAGCATGTCTTTGGACTGTGGGGGGAAACCCCACGACGACATGGGGAGAACATGCAAACTCCGCACACATATATCCAAGAGGTGTGAGGCAACAGTGCAAACCACTGCACCACCATGCCGCCCCTATCCTAGTTTTATATATATATATATATATATATATATATATAATATATAAAAAATATACCATGGCAAATATACTTAAAAGTTGCTTCAGTAAAATTCTGTCACTTTGTAGTTAGTGTAATTAAAATGTAATTTAATGTCAAATTGCAGGGTTTTATAAAGCCATGTAAATTAAGGTCATATAAGATGAAAAATGTGAAGTGTGAGTTCTGTTATGCATTTCTGTGTAGGAGTACTTCAGTTTTTGCCAGGTGCTTCTGGACTTGTCAGGGTTGGAGGGCAAAGCTCCAGCGGCAGCCTGAAGAGCGTCTCTCTGGAGAACCAGAGGAGGGAGATTCCGTTTAGGAAGAGCTTACCTGTGCACCTGAGATTAATGCATAAGCAGGTATGTTGCTTTTTGTACATTCTGAATTTAAGGTCTGTTGCCATTTCTTCTGGTTAAAAATGTAACTTGTTTACAGCTGTTTGTTGAGAAAAGGATCACGGAGGAAGAACTTGTGTAAGCTGCTTATTTGTTGGAATGTTCTTCAAAAGGAATCGTCCATGAGATGGTGCTGACCAAGTACATCGTTGCTCTTCATGGAATAAGCCTAGGGAATATAGAGGTCAGTGAGGTCCACACAGATACTAGTGTTTTATAATTAAACGTGCTTTGCATAGCTTTCTGTAGCCAGATTGTTTTTTCCCCCAGATGTTTATATAGCATTGGCTCTCTGTATGTTTTGCAGTCATTGATGATGATGATGATGATCTTCTCCCATTTAGCCTGGTGGTCCATGTTCTCCCCATGAAACGAAAAGCCAGTCAATTATGATGGAATGGCTTGGAGTCTCTATACTGGACAGTTCTTCAAGGCAAGGTGAGGTAACTACTTTTGCTTTGTGAACAGTGCCGTTTAAACTACATCAGTGTTTCCCAATCCGGTTCCCAGGGACCCACAACCAATCCGCGTTGTTGCTGGCTCTGAGCTCCACGGACAGGATTGGGAATCACTAAGTCACACTATTGAATTCTTCAAATGCTTCTGGTTTTGGTACATGGATGGTAATCACTGTGGCAGAACCTTCATCATTTCTTGATATTCTCAGGACTTACCTCCAAGTACTCTGGGTTCCTCCCATAGCTCAAAATGAGCTTGACCGGTGTCTCTAAATTGTGGCCGTGACCTACTTGTATTCCATCTATGGTATGCCCTGTGCTGCCTGGGATAGGCTCTCGCACTAACACTGATTTGTGCCAGATCACTAATTAGAGAAAATGGGTCAAAGAGTTAAAATACTTTAAAATGTAAATGCAAATATTTTTCATTTTCAGCATTCATTGCAGTCTGATAGGTGTCGTCTGAATGTATTTACTGAGTGTTACTCCACTCAGGGGACACTGATGACGGGGATGAAGAGCTTAAGGTGGCTGGGCCAGGGGACAATGAAATGGACACGGCATTCGGTAGCACCACAGAGACAGCAGAAGATGACACAGTGGACGTCTGCAGTGACGGTGCAGGGAAGACCTTGAGCGTGACATCTGGTAGCGACAGCAAGACAGAGGACCGGCCTGAGAGTGAAGAGGAGGTGGTTCTCAGTTGGCTGTCTGGTGGCATGGAAGAACAGGATGAGGAGGAAGCAGACACACTGGAGCAAGAGACCCTGGAAGACGCTGGTACCTGCTGGATAGTGACAGAAGCCTTTATGCACATAAGTTTACAGGAAGCAGATCTATTTTTAATTGCAATTGTTTCTCGTAAATTATATGAAAAAGCTTTTACAATATTTATTACCTAGGAGTTTCCGTTACAGTTTACTTGATGCATACTATATTTGTTTGTTGCTGTTTTCTTTGCAGGTTGTGCAGACTTCAGTGAAATTGACCCAGAGTGTATTTATTTGTCTAATGATGAAGAGGATTACAGTAACTGTGGTAAGTCAGTCTGTCTTCCAAATGGGTTGTGCTTTAAGTTCTTTAGTGTGACACTGTCCACCAAAATAAGTGTAATGAACTTGTAACTTATATCATTCTAAATATATTAATATATTACTAAAATTCTGTATATGTAAATGTAGTACATATATACAGTACTGTACAAAAGTCATAGGCAGGCAAGGAAATGTTTAAGGCTATATCTGTAGGTAGTAAGTATGTATTTGCTCAGAAAAAACTTATAAAACATTTAAACGTGTGCAAATGAACAATAACGCAATAAAAAATACACAAGAATTTCTTCTGCTCTCCAAAATGTCACTGATGTGTTGATGGCCAGATGAACACCGCTTCAGTTCCCAAACTTCTCCTCAGAGGCAGCCCAGCAATTCCATGCATTTTAAATTTCACCACCAGCTCATTTAATTAATTAACTTAGTTTGTAAAATAACTCCTGTGAGGTGCTGATTAGCCAGACAAGGTAGGGTAGTGGTCAAGTCAGAAATACATGGGTGTACTGAGTAGTTACTGCAAATACTGGGTGACTTTCAGAGAAGTCTTGAAGTAGTTAAGCTGACGTACTTTGACAGACATCACAGTTTTAGACATGAAGATCATTTAAACAGCATTTTCTTTGACTGCCTAAGTCTTTTGCATAGTATATTGTATGATTAAAAATGCATGCAGTCCAAATATAATTGTATGTCCCAGATCATGCATTTTTCCCCAACCAGGCAGTGGTACAGAGGACTGTGACGTAGCTATCAGCAGCGATGAGGATCTAGGCTTCCCTGCAAGCAATGATGCAAGAGTCTCCAGGCGCTTCTCCCCAGTGGTGCCCCTGGAGGATGGTGGTACGTCCCCAAAAACGACATTGTTGGGCGTCAGTGTCAGAAAATACAAATGTTTCCACTTACGGGACGAAACTAGCTAGCTGTGGCTTGACTTCTGTAATGGTGTTTATCGTCCAGTTGGCTCACGTAACAGCATGACGTGTGGGACGAGGGGCGGGAATTGTTTCTGTAAATTATGAGAGCGGAATGCCATGTGCAGCTGGAGAACCGCAGTCTGCGGAAGGAGCCGAGTTTGGCCATGTTGAGACGGTACCGGAGGCGACAAACACCCAGGAAGGCATCCAGAGCACTTGGAGGGGGCTGACTGTCACCTGCGGAACCGATCTTGCGTATGTGCTAAGTGATGATGTGGAAGAGGAAACAAGGCAAGCAATGTGCACTGGTGGAGTGGATGTGAGTACCCAACCCACCCTGATAACAAGCGAATAAAGCCTGTTTGAAATGGTTAATAAGTAACTATGGATTGCCTGCATTTGCCTAGATGACAAGTGACATAAAGAGGAACCTAGAAATGGTTGTAAAGCAGGAGCTGCAGGAAGTGGAGCACATGCTAGAGGTAGATGCCAGGCAAATTTGCGACCTTTGGACCCTGACATACAAGCAGCGATGGCACCTTTACAGGTAACCATTTCCACAGCAACGCCCTGAGCACGCCAAGTCACGCCATGTCACACTAAAAAACACATGACCAGGCGGGAGGCCAAGCCACGGCTGAAGTGGGGGGGATATTTTGTGCTTAGAGAACCATGGGGGTTTCGACGGTATCAGGATGCTCTTCACCCCCACCCCCCCCATCCACCATGTCAATATCAACACAGCTATCTCGTGTTGAGATCTGTAGAGATTTGGCCTACATCTCTGCCAGAAGGAGGACACTTTAAAGAAAAATAAGAATGAAAACCATGACAGGACCCAAAACTCATTGCCCGAGGGCTCGGAACGTGTTGTAAATACTTTCGTTGATGTTTGCTATGCTGCGAGGAACTGAAACACAAAGATCCTTGTACCCCCAGGCTTTGGCTCTCCATGTACCAGAAAGATCTAAGAGCCACGATTCTAGAGTTGGAGACTGAGCGCCAAGCAGTGGTTAAGCGGGCGGTCGAGCTCAGCTGGCTGGAAGACAGAATCATTCTAAAACGTGCTCGAGTTATCGGAATGACAGCTGCAAGTAAGTAAAGACTAGCTAAATAAACAGGAAAAAATAAGGGGATATTAATGTGATTTGATCTTTCTGTTTATGTCGATCTGCATGCCTTTTATTTTCCCAGACGTCACATTGTAAAAAAGTTACCTGCATTTCTGCTATTAGTGATCCTGCTCCGTTACTTTGGAAATGCATTGAAATAATTCACGGCTGGTATGATATCTGATAGCACAAGAATTACTACTCTTGTGTAGTAGTACTAGGGATTCCTCTAATGCTGTTCGTTTTTACAGATTTATTTGCAAAACAATTTATTTACAAAACAGATGTTTACGTGTCAGTCACTGTGAAGTTACTGACAGCTGTCTGCTGAGGCTCAAGTTAAAGTTTCAAGTTTTTACTGTAATGTGTTCCGAGGAACACAGTGAAATTCTTACCGTGCTTGAAGGGGAGGGCACAGGTGAGGGGGGGACAATAGGACAATAAAGTGCAATAAAGGACACAAAAAATGTAATAAAGGGCAAAAACAGGCAATGCAATAAAAGACAAGGCAGTGCAAAGAAAAAGACGAAGTGTAAAATAGGAATTTTAATCCGCCCGAGGCTCTTCACAAAGGCTTTGGCAATCAGAGCATGTGAGCGGACTGGAACGGGAGCGAGTCCGGAGTGGAATATTTAAAAAAACTTGACTGTCTCCCACTCACATCTTGAAATAAATGATTTCTGCTTGAATGTGGATTTGGCTGGTCAGTTATCCAGGCTACAGATTAAGCTAAAATTAAAATACAACGCAATCTGTTTTATTTTTTGGAGAGAGCAGGGAGCGATTTCATTGGAGCGGAGTGAAAACTGACCGGAACGACTGTGAGCGGGGGAGCAGGGGAGTGTACCACTCCGTGAGCGTTAAGTGGAAATTCTCGTTGCTCCGCTCTGCTCACATGCTCTGGTGGCATTCAGATTATTACCTCATTGCTCAGATCATCAGATCTGAATATAGGATACCTGTCACATGTTCTTGGCCTCTGTCTCCACCTGTATCCCCAACCACCACACCTGGAAGGTGTAGCGTACATACGTTAAGTATCAGAGACTCAGGGGTGACACTGCACTCTCCATCCGTCCAGGTGCTGTGCTTCACTGGAGGGTTCTGCGGGAAATCCAGCCCAGGGTGGTCCTGGTGGAGGAGGCAGCCGACATTGGAGAAGCCCAGATAGTGACCTCCGTGACCTCTGCCTGCCAGCACCTTGTACTGATCGGAGAGCAGCGGCAGGTGGGCGCATGACTCACGTTTTCTTGAGATCAAGCTCATTTTACAGCAAGCATTAACAATGCTGCTCTTGTGTGAGATACCCTTACCAAATGCATTTTACTGGCACTTAATCTAAAACATTTTACCGGTTTGTCATCTTTTCATCCATCTATCCCATTTGTCATCAGCTTAGTGTTGTTTGTGCCTTATGTGATTCTGAATTTGTGGGGTGGTATGTGACTCTGTGGGACTCATAATCAGAAGGTCATCGGTTCAAATCCTGTGGCCAGCAGAGTAATTTAACCTTTGGGCCACTGAGCAAAGCCCTTAACCCCAATTGCTCCATGAAGTGCCTGGCTCTGCTTCCTCAGTTGTATGCGGCTTTGGATAAAAGCATTTGCTAAGCAAATTTAATGATTAATTTAATCTTTTTGATTTTAGTCTTGCTGCCGGCCATCAGAAAACAAGCAAACTCTGAATGTGGGTTTGTCCTTGTATGAACGACTAATTCTGACAGATGTTCCTTTTGTTCGTCTCAAGCACCAGGTAAGGAAAACATCATTTTGCAAATCATGCAGTCGTCGCAGTGTAATGATTCAGGCAATTTCATGGGTCAAATGTCTTACTGAAGACAGTGAACTGGTGTGTAGGTCTTTATCTGTGCCTGTCCAAATGGGACAATAGAGCTGTTAGATAGAGCTGTCAGAGCTACATTTAAATTACTTTAACCAGCACTAGGAATGTAAATTATACAGCCTGTGTAGTGTAAGTTGCTGTGGAGTGGATGCGTGCACGAGAGCGGTGTGAAAGTGCCTTTAATAACCGTAATTGGTATAATGATTATTAGGACATTAGACCTAGGAATGTCTTTTTGTTTTGTAAAAGCTCCAAAAATTTTATTTGGAGTGTTATTTACGTGGCTGTGAACTCTGGAGCGCTTACAAAAATGAGAGAATCATTTTCATTTCGTTGTGCATTATGACCCACTTGAGCAATCGATGAGTAGCTTAGTATGATGAGCGACCTTCCCATCTTTGCTGAACGTTAAGTCTGTTCCCTCGAGCCAGACAGTCACGCCGACGTGACTTCAGGGAAAGGTGAGGAATTACTGCATATAACTGATATATCTAACAGCTTTTAACCTTCCTCTCTTTCTGTAGCATCGCATGCATCCTGGTATTTCCCAGACGTTAACGCCACACTTGTTTGACGAGTTAGAGAACCACAGTGCAGACAATGAAAAAATAAAGGTAATTCTCATGGCTTTCTCCTTATTTTGAGTCATGTAATATTGTGTATAATAATTTTATAAGTGTATAAACATTGTCATGTTTGTGTGAATGTCTTTTTTTAAGCAGTTGATTAGCAACCGAATAAATCATTAAAAATTTATTGATGGTGGACCTATAGTAATACCGTATTCTTGTTAATGCGGTTATTTCTGATTTAGTTCTGAGAAATACTGCATATGACTGTAAAGTACAAGATGTGCATAACAATGGATTCTGAATAACAATGTAAATTAATACGTCATTGTCTCTCATAGGGTGTCACTACAAATATCTTCTTTGTAGACCACAAGCACCTTGATGAAAGTACGAACGATGCCCAAAGCCACAAGAACGTTCACGAGGCAATGTTTGTGACGTCATTTTGCCGTCACTTGATTTATCAGGGTTATAAGCCTTCCCTGATTACCATTCTCACACCATATGCTGGACAGCTCTTTTTCTTGATGAGGATCTTGCAGAAAAGCATGCTTCACGGTGTGAATGTTTGTTTGGTAGACGAATACCAAGGGTGGGAAAATGACATCATATTACTGTCATTAGTCAGAAGTAGTCTGGATGGGAAAGCAATCAACATGACAAACACCAAGTACATTTCAATTGCTCTTTCAAGAGCAAAGATAGGCTTGTATTGTTTTGGAAACATGGCAATATATTCAGCAGTCCCATTGTGGAGCAAAATATTGAATGTTGCCAGCAGCTATGGGCTGACTGGTGAGGCTCTAAGCCTGCGGTGTGAAAACCATCCTGGTACCATCACCTCTGTAGCAAAAGCAGATGACTTTCTCATGGTACCCTTGGGAGGATGTTCCCAGCCCTGCGGCTACAGACTTCTCTGCGGTCACATCTGCACTGAGCCGTGCCATCCAAAAAATATAGACCACACATGTGCTTACAGTTGCTCTACGGAAGGTGTCACTTTTCAGGATTTGACTCCGGAGAACCTATCTGCATCAGCCCCTGAAGATACAGACCCTAACAAATTTATACACCGTGTTCCTTGTGACAAGCGATTACCTTGTGGTCACCTATGTGACAGAGTGCGTGGTGAACCTTGCACTTCTAAATGTTTCAAGACCGTAATGGTAGACTTAAAGTGTGGACACCAGAGGTCGGTGCCATGCCACGTGAAACTGGAGAGAGAGATTAGAGGAGAAGTGCTCCCGTGTACCTCCCGGTGCGAGGTGCAGATGATCTGCTTGCACCAGTGTAGTGGCAGGTGTGGGGAAGATTGTGTTCCTTGTTCAAAGCCTTGCACAAACCGATGTTACCACCAGAAGTGTGCAAGGTTATGCTTGGAGGTCTGCCAGCCCTGCTTAAACAACTGCGGCTGGCACTGTAGACATCATAACTGCGCAAAGTTGTGTCACGAGCCCTGTGACCGGCCGGCGTGTCAGATGCCCTGCCGTAAGCTGCTGAAGTGCCAGCACACATGCATTGGGATGTGCGGAGAGCCGTGTCCCCGGAAGTGCGGAATCTGCGACATGGACGAAGTGCAGGAGCTCTTTTTCGGCAACGAGGCTGACCCGGGAGCCCGATTTGTGCAGCTTACCGATTGCGGTCACCTGTTTGAAGTCACAGCGTTTGACTCATGGATGGCACTCCCAGAAGAGAGTGGGGTTCTTACCCTTAAGTCTTGTCCCAAATGCCACACTCCCATTCGCAGGAATCTAAGATATAACTGTATCATCAAACGCAAACTGCAAGACCTGGAAATGGTGAAACGAAAGGCCACAGCAATGCTCTCAGCTCAAATTCTAAACACAGTGAAGGTAATGGAAAAGAAAGGGATCATGTCCATTTTCATCCAGCCTCTGTTGCCCAAGTTGAATGGTATTCAGTTGGACATTGGAAAATGTTGGTTTATCGGCAAGCAGATTGGCCTGGTCTTCCAGTTAGCCGAAATCGAAAACAAAATGCGACAGAGCGTGCCTGACCATCTGCCCGAAATCAAGTATCAGCTCGACATGCTTAGTGAACAGATCAGCCAGATAGAAGAGAAACTGCTGCCTGACTATGAAAAAGAAGTGAAAAGGATTGTGTACCTGGCGGAAGGTCACATGTTGTCTAGAAGTTATGAGAAAAATAGGAGTTCGGCATATTTTGCTCCGACAGCCTCAAGAGATTCTGCCGAGTTGGGTGCAATCATCAGCAAACTGAGCATGATGTCACTAAAGGAAGAACAGGTTCAAAAGTTGGGAAAAGATCTTAGCGACATCACAGACAAATTCAAAATACCATTGAATGGGAATTACTTAGAGGAAACCAGTAAAATAGCCGCTGAATTTGGTTTTCTAAAGCTGAGTAATTGGAGTAAATGCAGTCACGGCCACGTGTACTATAATCAGAGTGTAGGCGATGTGGCTGAAGCAGGAAGATGCGATGAGTGTTTCAAGATGTGAGCGAAGAACATGCAAATGCCTCATCTGCATCGTCGGATTGACAATACTGATGGCCTGAAGGAATCTGCAAATATTTTATAATCAGAAATAATTTTTTGCAATATCAAGCACAGGAAATGAATCCAGTGATTTGAACCACTGATCATATTGCCAGATTTATTTGCTTATTTCACTACCTTATCCAGGACTACCGCTATATACCATATATCATTTGCAGGTAGACGTGCACCGCAAAATGTAATGAATGGCTGCTTGTACTTATACAGCTTAATTAGTAGTATTAGTACCATCTGTCTGTACATCTTCCATATCCGCTTATCCTGTAAAGGGCCTATTATGGAGCTGCATAATATTATTCATATACCTTGTATTTCAGCCTTACTTTAATCTTTTTTATTTTGAAAATGTTATAAAATTCAAATGGGTTTAGAAACAAATCGAGTGAATCTTAAAATAAATGTGATTTAATTCAAAAGCTGTTGCTGTGTCTTTATTGCACTGAATCCTTTTGGGTTGCGTAGGAAAATGCTGTTTTGCTTGGTAATATTTTTGTAAATTACCCAAGGAAAAGTTATAACCATTGAACTGCCCTGCAGTGGTTCTCACGTCTGGCATGCTTCTAAGCATATTAAGTAACAGAGTAACAACATAACTTTCTCATAATGAAAACAGCATACAATTTATATCTTTGAGGTTCTGGTTTTCAGGAATCTGAAGGACTTTACTCACATATTAACAGATGAAATGAGGGAATTGTGTCACATGCAAATTTTAGGATTTTAACAGTCGGGTAACTGGAGATACAGTACAGTAGAGGGGAAAGTGACAGCTCTGGGCTAAAGGTTAGAGTGTGTCATGTGCTTTTCTGGAAGTAAGTAATCCACTAGCAAGTGTCAGGACCATTAAACTGGGAGAGCCTTGTTTGGGGGAGTTCTGTAATCATTGTTTTGTACACGGGGCTGAACTCTACAAACAGTAAGAATGGTGCTTTTCACATTTAGTGTGATTAAATTGTAACGTCTTGCAATGAGTTGGCACCACACCTTGGGTTATTGCACCCCTTGGTTCCAGGATAGGCTCGAGATCCCCGTGACCCTGTGTAAAGTGGTATAGAAAATGAATGAATAAATAGTAAAATTCTTTATGTTATTCTGTAAGGGTCTCTGTATTTTTGCTGAGAAAAATACACCTTTAAAAGCTTCGCAACCTATAATTATTCGTTGTGGCATGTGACCTCCTTGCCGAAAGGTGGCGCTTAATCGTTCCGACGTTACTGTTCGCGCGTTGGTGGTCTCGTGGTTGCGTCGTTTGCTCATGTTTATGTAGTCAGTTCTCTGTAGTAGGTAGTGCCGTGTTTTCGGAGTCATGGCCATATGGGTTTTTTGAGGCTTCGCGACGGCAGGCGACTACCTAACCACCGGAGGACTTGGTTTGTGCTAACTGGAGGGGCTAAGCGCCACGCTAGCATGCCTCGTAGATAACTATCCGGATGTGTGTGGGTGACACGGGAATGGACATGAGTCTGTAAGGCTCGCGCTACTGACTCGGTGGGTGAAGTTTATCTTAACCAGCTTGTTTGATCCGCTTACATGAGCCGAGTTTGTCGCTGTTTTCTATAGTATAGTTAATTAACTGCTAACGGAAGTATTCTTTATTATTGGCTACAGCTCGCTTCCAGAAAACAAGCCGCATTAACAGTAAGTAGTTTAGTGAGACACTCCGTTAGTTGCTAACTAGGTATTATTCTGCCTGTGGTCGGCCCCAGTAATTTTTGTATCCCCCGTCTAGATGATAATTACGATCTCGGTGCGATTAGAGCAAAAAAAAAGCTGTTTTTAAATTATTGTTATTGTTGTTGCTGATGATGATATTTTTAGTTGTATAATGTTGGTAGTTAACGTTAGCTTAAGCACAAACAGATGCTTATTGTTCAGGCACATTGCCTCATGCTGGCTAAACTACCGCACGATAAATACACACTGTTTGTTTTGGTTGTTGTTTCTTGTATTTGTTTATATTGTACTTTTACTGCCCAGTAATATTTGTTTGCTGTTGTAAAACCTTTACTCTAGGATCAGTAAAGTTTCTTGTCTGTATATCTGCCTGTGTATCTGTATACGTTAATCTGGTGTTGTGATTCGACTAACTAGCAATGCTCGAAAACTGCTGACCCGCCATTAGAAAGCAGGATGATTTGCTTGCTCTGTTCGGCCACCACAAACACACACCCCTCCATCCGTCATTAGCAAATTGGGGTTAGCCATAAAGAGATGCCTCTTTAGCTTCGTTTATCGAAGCTGACACTAAAAAGAAATGGCTGTGGGTGTGTACGTGTGTATACGTAGCGAGGTGTATTGCTTAATCGTGGGGCGTCTCCATAAAAGTATAAAATACTGCCCAAATTAAAGATCTTAAGTGCCACTTCCGTATTTATGCAAGTGTAAAAGTGTCGTTGTCTATAAATGTCCGTAAAGAACATGCATATTTCTATACCCGCTCCAGTACCTTACAACGATTAGCAAACAGCTGCAGATCATTGTGATATATATTTCCATTAAGTGAAAGGTGCATAGGAAGTAACAGGAAATGTTAGGTGTATGGTATAATTAAGGGGGCAAGACGAGCTTTTAAAATTGTCAGACTTTTTATCTCCTGTTCTTTTCTGAATTAGGGTGCTCAGTCGGATGCAAGAGAAACCGCGGACACGCAAACGAGGTGGAAATGAGACTGCGTGTCTAACCCAGGATAGCTCAAAAGGGGGTTTCCAGAGTCTGTGGGAAAGGGCCCATGTAGCTACATCATTTGTAATCTTTCTTGTCAGTTTTTAGGTTTTTAATCAGTTGTCTTCCTGCGAACTTAGTTGTTTAAAGGCACTCGGTTTTAACAACTGTAAGAGAGTGTTTCGTTTTTTGGATGCCTTTTAAACCGCTTTGTGTAAAATGAGTTTCTGTGCGAGAGTCTTTGAAAATTTGGCAGCTCTGCATAGGGCATTCTGGTGAAGGGCAGATACTTATGACTAAGTTTGCTAGTTTATATTTTGTTAGGGTGCTGGGGGGGGTGTTCCAGTACCTGCCGTACGAATAGTTGAATGGGAGAAATTTCCTGGAAGAAAATAAGCTGTGTGGATGAATGAAATTGTCAATGGAAGCAGGCAGTGAAATGCAATGCGAATGTCTATTGCGCATGGGTGTAGTGCGTTCATTTTGAAAACATTGCTCATGAAATAATGGAATGCAAGATAAGTAATCTAGCATAGTCATAAGTATCCTATATTGAGTTTTTTTTTTTTTTCCTCCCATGAAATACAAGTGGAACAAAAAAAACAAGAAACCAGATTTTGGGTGTTTTTAAGCTTAGCGCCAGGCTATTCACCTTTTAAAATGAGTCATTTTAGGGAAGCTCTTTAACATTTTATATTACTCGGTGTTACCAAGAGGCAGGGAGTTTAACTGTATTCAATTATATAGGCTTCGATTTCTAAAGTTGACTTTTTAACCATGTTTCAGTAGCAATTATGGGTTCTATTGCAGTAGTCTAGTGAGCTGAGACGCCACAGGCCTACATTTAAATATGACAGATTTGTTTTAGTGTTTTATCTTGGCTGCCATCCTTCCATAGACTTGCACATTTTCAGATTTTTATTGTTTTGCCCCTGATTGCTGTCGGTCATCTAAAGGCCCCTTATGATCACTGAATGCACACACATGTCAGCTATTCCATAGTATGTTGTGTTTCCACATCCTGTTTTTTCTTCTCCTTGTAGGAGTTTGTATTCTGTTTATGAGAGCAATTTGTGTCTGTCCATAAGTATAGTATTGTAAATCATTTCTGCATTTTTCCTTCCCTCTAGCAACATCTGACATTTTCATGGTGAACTTAACTGAAACGTGACCGTTTTTAGACATCGCATTTGGGTGTGTATGCGTCTTGGAAGGCACTAGCAACCATGTTTTGAGGTTGTTTCCCATCTCGTGCTTCCTGATATTGGCTCCAGGCTTGCCAGAACCCTGCATTGGATATGTGGTTTTGAAAATGCAATGGGTGGATATTGGTTTTTGGTACAAGTACAAGCAGGAAATGACATACTGACGATCTCTATTTTGGCTTGAAGGCCTCTACTAAAAGTAAATGAGTTGAAGATTCCAAACCTCCTTAGAAAGGGCAATTTTATGTAGTCCCCCTTTTATTCTATTTTGTTGTCCCTGTACTGAACATTTAATACACTGCACACCCAACTTAAGTCTACAATCCAAGTAGTTAGGCAGAATGTTCTGACAGGTAATTATTTTAATTTTGCTTATTGAGTTTATCTTTGGTGACCTTTAGGCTCACAACTTGAACATGAGACAATCTTTATAGATTGTAACAGCATTTGCACACATCCTTCAGCAGTAGACAAAGACAGCATTGTCTAATAGCCCCAGTGGGCATTTGGGATGTCTGCATTGAGTGATATGACCTTAAAGGCATTTATGCAGCGAAACATTTTACCAAAGAAGGAGATCTCCGGATATTGCGGAATTCCCCGCCAAGCTGTCAGAGAAATCTGTCTTAAAGGTAGCGTGGGTTTAGCTTTGATGTCAGGAAAGAGCAGATTATTTAAATTATATAGAACTAGATTACTTTTCTGCATTTGAGGATTTTTGATTTTGCTGTAAGATGAGTTAGTTTTGGGGGTGAACATAGACATCCAAACCTTTTTACTACGTTCCAGTAGGTAAGCATATTCAGTGGAGGAAAGTGCAAATATGTTCCAAATAAACTTAATATTCAACTAATCGTGTTTGTCCAGAAATGGCACATTTTTAATGATAATAAAGGATATTTCTTACTCTTTTGACAGCTTATGCCTTATTTATTTAAAAAAATGCACAGAAATGATGTAAGGAAATGCGATGTTTTTCCAGCTTTCTCCTGATAAAATATCGGTCCACTTCATCCTCAATTTTCTCACGGTAAAACCCCACAAATATGGGTACCGAAGTAAAGCTTAGAATACATTTTTTAGATTTGCGGTGAAAACTCGTGCTCAATGGTGAAATTGAATTTGAGATCCCCACTCGTCGGGTCTCAGAATAAAACATCCTTACAAATGTTTTTTTCTGCAATGCTTGTTGGTTCTTGCTGCCGGTTTCCTGTATTTTGAACCAGTCAATACATGAAATCTGCCTTTTCCCCTGTCTGACTCATACAGAGTTCTGAAGATTGTTTTTCGTTTATTTTCTGCTTTTATTGTTTGAAGCATCTTGCATGCACGGATACACCGCCACACTGGGTGATGAACGTGTCCATTTTTGTTTACGGCTGTAGCACTTGAGCTCTCCTGATGGGTGTGAATGTCAGTCACACCTGCCAGTGTGACTTGCTGACCTGCAGTTTCTCTTTTGGGATGAGTAGCTTCTGTTGAATATGCAAATTTTATACTTTTGGTTTTCAAGCCAAATAATTGTTGTATTGCTAACAGTCATCATGTTGTTTTGAAGATAAAATGTTAGAATGCAAGAAGCATTGGTGTCTTGCCTGCAAATGAACTGAGAATTAAACCGAGCTCTCCAGTTAGTAGTTTTGTCCTTCAACAGCTAGTCAGTCTTTTTTTTTTTTTTTTTTTGGGGGGGGGTATTGATGCTAATTAGGTGCAATCAGAGAGTATGGGGCATTCTGAAAGGGTGATGTATATTAAACAAACCCATCCCTAGTCATTTTGCTGCAGCTTGGCAAGGCGACAATGGTTTACCTGTTGGGTCACCCCAGGCACTTCTAGGTAGGAGGAAACAAGTGACTAATTGTGTTGCAAGTCTATTTTTGGTGACGGCATACCAAATTAGTGTTTGTGGTGAAGGGAATTCAGCAGTTGTTCTAACACTATTTTTATTTCACTCTGTTGCAATTATTGTACCATGATTATGCCCTATTTTGGTAGGTTGTGCATGGATCTTGTTCCTGCTTGCCACTAGTGGGTAACATGCAATACTTTTTGTGCTAGTGTAGTTGGCATATCTTGCTACCTTTTTGTGTTTATTACAAGTACTTGGTTTTCTAGAGAATGGACTAAAACTGGGAATGGACACGCCCTCAGTTTAAATATTGTGGCGTGGGATTTGCATGCCTTCTGTCGTGTAGCATTGTCGCACGTGTGCATAAGTGTAAATTTGTGCAGGTGATAAATGTGTTCATACACATTTCTTAGAGTCAGTAAGTGTGGCCTGCCTCCACAGAGTGCTGTGTGGGAGAAGTTACTGCAACGTTAACATCCTAAGAAAGAACAGGCACATGAATCAGTCCTTTCACTTTTACATTGCATGTCTTGGTGAAGGTCATGGAGACGGCAGATCTGGAAGTTCTGCCCTGTGATGACGTTCTCGGGTGAGTACAGCAAGCGCACACTGGGTTAATACATCAGACACGATTTCAGCACGTCAGAACTGGAATGTCAGTTGTTGAGGCCGTTTTTGGGTCCATCCTCACTGGGGTTTTGTGGGATTTTCCTTGAATTAAATGATTCATTGTTGTCATCTTATTAAAAGCTCCTCATGTGACCCTGCCTTCCATATGCTGTTTTCGGTGTATAGGACTTGGGAGGGGGGTATGTTTTGTTCGTGTGTCTTGGAAGTTTGATGGGATTTTTATCGAGAAAATTATACTAAGATTTTGTGACTGAGCTTGTTTGTTCTGGCGATTTTATTTCCTGATTGCCCTAATGAAAATATTGAATGAATGAAATATTTAATGAAATATTAAGACGTCAGGTAACAGTGTCTTTATCCCTTATCCGCAGTTTCACTTTCTGTAGTGTCAGACTCCGCCTGGGTCACATGTGTGTGGAGTTTGCATGTTCTCCCCATGTCGTCGTGGGGTTCCCTCCGGGTACTCCGGT
>JAODJX010000035.1:6660918-6677772 GCA_026776945.1 Isichthys henryi | reverse complement strand
ATTGCTTCCGGGATAGGCTCCGGACCCCCCGCGACCCACTAAGGATAAGCGGTTTGGAAAATGGATGGATGGATAATTCTGAATTTTTTAAATTGCATGTCACTGAGTAGCGTCCTACTCAGGATGTGGAATCTTCCGTTGTCTGTCGTATCTACACTGTATACCCTACCCTCTTATTTTTTGGTTGGTTTTATATTCTTTGCTTTGTTTGAGAATGGCTTTCACCTGTGTGCCGGCTATGATAGGACTGTTGGACAGTATTCTGGGGCGGAGCTTCAGCATCTATGCTGGTGTAAATACAATCGACTCCCCAGTCCATGCAAACCTACAGCATTTTTATCACTGTTGTCGTTTTTTCGTGTTTATTTGTTTCTGTATTCTCTATTGTGTACAGTAAATGCAGCATATTGGGGCATGAGGGCATCACAACACCTTCCCTGAACAAGTCCTTGGTTTCTCTGGTTTTAGTTTAGTGACTGATACTTCCAGTGCCAGTTACTGGTATTGAAATTCCCTGCGATGGCCGTTGATTTGCAGACTTGAGTAGGCTTGAGTAAGTTCAGTGTCTCAGATTCAGTGAAAGTATTACCAATCTGCTTGTTTATTGTTTTTCCTTGCGAGTCGCCTGAAGTACCTACTTGTAAACGCACTTCTCAGTAAGGTAAGGTGAACAGTTTAATTTTTAACTCCTGTTATTCCTCCAGCCTGGGATTTTCGCGTCATTTCTTCCAGTTGTTTTATTTCCTGGTAATTGCAGTTCAGTTTAAGTTCACATAGGTTCGGTTTGCTATGTGAACACGGGAATCTCCCTATTAGAAGCACTGTAATTATGCTGATTTTGTTCTTTGGATACCATCTGGTGAAACCAAAATACTGATATTCATTTTAATCTGTCCTTTAGCGCTGCCAAATATTTAGTATACAACTTTTGAGTTGAGTAAGATATGGGAAACAAATGAGGTGTTGATTATGGGTAGAAGGTGACCTTGAGTCGGGGGCCTGGAGCTGTTTTGAGGGAGTGCTTCCAAGGAAGCCCTCCAGCCCACGTCCGATTTGTGAGCGTTGAAGAGGCTGACGCACACATGTCCCTGTCGACTTGCCAAGGGTGGGTCATGTCATCCTGCCCGGCCTAGCTCTGGGTGACATTTGCCCCATGCATCATTGTGTTTGACACGTTGGCTTTTCCTGATCGGGAAGGCGTCCTGCAGTGATATCTCGGCAGAGTCTGCACCTAGTAATGTCCCAGTCTTCTGTCAGGAATTAATGCGATCATGGATTTCCAAGTGCCTTTTTCCAGGAAAGCGTCACACCGGGCTGGTGCCTGCTGTGCTTCGTCGAAATCATGGTCAGCTGCCCCCCAGTCCCTGTCCCATTCGCTTGGCTGTCAGCATGTCCCATGATCCGCCCTGGCATGTCCGACACCAGCGTTACACCCCGCCAAGTTTCCCTTTCAGAAATTTTCCGAATGACGCCGGGTGGTGGCAGCCCACATCGGTCCGGAAGTGCAGCTTTTGTGCCCACGCACTCTCGAAAGCTGCATGTGAGATTGGGACTGCCCCTGCTTACTAACTCTGCTGATCCAGAATCAGCTCTTTGTCGGTTTACCGAACTTGTCATATAACTGTAAAATTTAGTTCCTTATCAGTATGTATTCACAGTATGATTAGTGGTTGCTCATCGGGACTGGTTTAACTGCAGCTCTGTAGAAAGGTCTCTGTTTACTTGTAGCTTACCGATGCTTATTTTGACAACCTCTGATTACTCATATCCTACGACTGCCAGACATGTGACATACAGGAACCTGGCTCATTAGCAGGTTTTTACTTATTTGAAGTTCATCTTTGTACAAGGGTGACCTGATCTTTAATTTGTTTGTTTTTGTCTGTATCTGAAATGCATTCTTATGAATGCAGTATGGATGGTACAGTGGCTCAGGGCTGACATCTTTGAGGTCCCCATTTGGATAACCTCAGTTTTATATAAATCTGCGAATGTAGTCGAAAAAGTAAAAACGCTAAAAGTCTTGTATTTGGGTTACTTATGGTTAAGGTTAAGGCTGGGTAGGGGTTAAGGGTGTTGTGATTGGGATTAGGGTTTTTCCCCATAGAAATGAATGGACGGTCCCCATTTAGGATAGGTACACCAACGTTTGTGTGAGAGAGAGAGAGAATTTACACATGCCACTTGTTACATGGGTTTCCACCAGGAACTCTGGCTGCAACTTGCAGTCTAAAGGCTTTTACTTTGGCTAATTGGTGTCTATGTTGCCAGTAGTGTGTGCCTGCCCGCTGGTAGGCTGGCATCTCAGCATGCCGTGTACCCTTTGCTCTCTGGGCAAAGCTCCAAGCCCTCCCCTCACCCAGTCCAGAGTAGCTGGAAGATAGATGGGTGGATAAACCCTACTTTTGTAGTGAATCTGAAGCCTTACTCTGTGTTGAATGAGGAAAAAAATGGCTCATGTTTAAGACGGACATAGGAAAGTTTTTCTCTCTTGCACATTGTTCTGTTTTTATCTTGCTTTTTAAGGGGACTAGAGCTAGTGTCAAGACTACTTGACTAGCGTCAAGTATTTGCTCAAATGGCAACAGCACTGCGGCAGCGATTAGGCAGAGTTTCCTCTCTTCGCTCAGTGTTCTTTGACACGGAAACGGGGTGGGTGGGACGACATTACTGAACACGCTTACGTTCCGGCAAACTCTTTGTCACATCCATCTCAGTCGAATAGCACATGGCTTGTCCTGCTTGGTAATAACAATCGGAATTAATATAATTAATGCTCAGAGGCCCTTTTTTTGGCTTATGTGGCACAGGGGATCACAGAAAAGCAGCCTTGAGTCGCTGTTTCCATTCTGAGCGATGAGGAAATTGGCTGATAATGCGGCTTAACACGACGACTCTCAAGGCACTTTAATGAACGATAAAGTTGTTTATACAAAATTCACTGTTGCATGTGGATATTGATGGCACTGACGTTGAAACCGTTTTTCACATACTTTTTAAAAATTATTTTTCAGGAACTTTGAATAATGAGGACTGGTTTTCGCTGATCCCAGTATGGAGATTTACTGGTACATGTAAGTATGAGTTTTGAACTCAATTTTAACTTTATGCAGTGAATGTGAGCCTTGACAACAGTAAAGCTAAATGGAAGGTCTGCAAGTTTGCGTGGCTGGAAGTTAAGAGATGCTGTTAAGCTGCTGTACTTTACTAGCTGCGATAGACACATCGGCTGTTAGAAATTAGCATCCCTTGTCCCCCCCCCTTGAGTTTCGCAATCCTCAGTTCTGTGAACACCAAACTCTCACAGGGAAGGTTTGCATAAAGCTCTGTTAGTGAGAGATATGGCAATTTTAGGCCAAATGATAGTATTGCTTTGGAGCAAAGCATTCAAGTCCCACGAGGCCTGTGTCCACAGCTGCGAATGTTTTTCTGTGCTGATTTTCCCCGCATTTTCTCCCTCCTCGGAGTTTGTTTCCAGGGTGCTTTTTGAAGAAATGCCTCGCTGATGTCATTGTTACTGTTTCCACATAGAATCGTCATAATTTTCATCATCATAAAGATTTTCTTCTACATCTGCTGGTACCGATCGCGGCAGAGGCAGCTGGCAGCCTACCTTAGCAACCCCCGCAATGCGCAGATCGTCATCGTTGGAGGCAGAGCCTACCTGCACCAGATGTGCGAAAGCCAAAATGTGAGTATACTTCAGCCACATGCCGCCACCAGCTCCAGCTGAATGGCCGAATGTAATGGGGAGGGGGCTTCCGCCCTCTTTAAATGGGCCAGCCTGCAGCTTTTTTTTGGCACTTTTCCACTGCTTCCATGAACCGAGCCGTACTGCGAACTGGCGGTTTTCCATTGTATGTGAGCGATACCCAAGCTGCACCCATGCTGACCGAAAGCGTAACCAAACTGAGCTGGTTGCATCACTGCCATCCATCTGGTAAAAATACACTGAGATGCACAGATTATCTGAAGGGAAAAAGGTTATATTCTATATGTTATTAATTCTTAGCGCTATCATACATCAATATGTATTGATGCGTTTCCGCAACTTGAGAAACCTCCTACTTAAGAAAAAAAGTTCTATAGAACAGCTGAACACAATTGATGCTAATTCTGTTAGCATTTGCTACTTGAAGGTGATTCTCACGAACGTGCTAGCGGACATTGGCACACAGTAAAAAAAAAAAAAATTGTACATACTGTAGTGAATGGTGATGTACACCATGTGAACAGTAAATATCTCTTCAGTTTTTCATCACTGTCGCTCTCCAAACCTGGCAATGCCTTTACTGAGCTGACCCTTCTGCAGTGGAAAAGCAAAGCGAGCTAGAACCGTGCTGTAAGTAGTCTCTCTTCGCAGTGCGGGTAGGTTCCTGTATGACAGTGGAAAAGCAAAGCGAGCTAGAATCGTGCTGTAAGTAGTCTCTCTTTGCAGTGCGGGTCGGTTCCTGTATGACAGTGGGAAAAGCACCATTTGACATCTCCCTCGTACTTATGTGGTGCAGCAAAACCTACTCTGTGTATGTGTGGTCCTCTAACCATGTGACCCTTTCGCATGAGTATTTGGGGTCCCATCACCTTCCATTTCCGTCATTCGCATTATCAGCTCAGTTTACAAGGTCCAGCCCCTCAAGCCAAAAGGAAATGAGGGGGCATCCAGGCCGCTCTTATGGCCCCTTATTCACTACAGACTTGCAGGTTGTCTTTCCTTTTTTTCCTGGTAATACAGGGTGATGGAAAATAATATAGAAGCAGTCAGTTTTGATCTCCAAATAAGCTGAATTTTATTTTTTTTTTGCTTTTTTTAATTGACTCTCTTAAAGCATAATTCGTTTGTTTTATGGATATATTTATTTGCCCTACTGGTTTTATTGTGATTAAGTACACGCATAGCTATTAAAGTGAAGTAATTGTGGTCTTATTCATCTTTCAAACTATAAATACAAGTTATTGCAGCCGTAGTTTTTTTTTCGTGGCCGTTCCGCTTCCTGCTTCTGCAGGCGTGCTGAGTACGATACCGTGGTGCAAGAGATGTTGCCAATAGGGGAAAGTCTGTCCCCGCTTATTGATGCTGTGGTTTTACGGCACAGTTTTGTGGTCTTTAAAAAAAAAAATAAAAAAAAAAAAAGGCACTTTCGGGTAAGGGGCCCCCATGCATAAGATGGGGTGGGTACATCCTCCATCTATGCTCTCTTTCCCTTTAATGTTTTTTCACAGTTTAAGCTGCCATAACTGAAACCGCAGGTATTTCAGCCTGAGCCAAAACTCGTTACGTGTGATGACTACTGATGCCGAGAGACTTTACCAGCACTGGGAAAGTAGTTATTGTTCATTAAAATGAAAGTGCCTCTTGTGTGTGTCCCTGGACCTCTTGTGATTTGGCTTCAGAGGCTCGCTGAGTCTTTAATTGGCCTGTAATAGGTTCTCTGTGAGCATCCAGCTGAATGCATGGAGATGGTGATCCTAGTAGTGGCAGGAAGCTCTAATACACTCAAAATAACTTTGCTTTGTTAAGCCAAGGCCCCAACGTTACAATTTAGCTGTAAACAAGAGCCGTGAGTGGTTACGGCTTATACGTGTTACATTGGGGGGGAAAATGGCTGAAGTTTCCATTTTGGCATCAGTTGAATTGAAACATAATTAAATCACATAAAGTTCCGTTTTGTAGCTGTATGAAATGAAAATGAGATCAGAATCTTAGGTCCTGGTTAGTGGTGACGGGGCAGGCCAGTGCTTTGCAAGGAAGCTGGTGTGATTACCACAAGGTGGGTTTTCCTCGGTCAGAGGAAGCAGGAACTCCTTTGAATACTAAGAAACTCACTGTTAGGCTCATCTGCATTAAATGGTCCACAAAGCCAGGCATTCGTCATACGTGCCGGAATTTTCGCTGACAACAAACAGGAAATGCCTGAAGAAACACTGGGCTTTCTTTCGCCTGTTATCGTCACTGTAAAAGAGAACATTTTTCTAAGCAGTAGTGGCTTTAAATTGTTTTGTTATTGTAAATGACACAAAGTAATCACAACTTTCCTTGTCTGTGTGGATAACTAAGGCTTTAAATAGCTACAAACAGGAACAGAGGTTATTTATTAATTTTTAAAATATTTTTGCTGAGTGTATTTTCCAGGCAAATAATTTGCACAGGGTTGGTTTCGTGAAGATGCTGGTTCGCCCACATATATTTCTTCTGCAGTTACTACTTTCACAAGGGAGTGTGATGAAGGCAGAGTATGAATCAGTCCAGGCAGATCTGGACGAAGGAGACTGCAATGAGCACGAAAATCTGCCTTGGCCCTGCGGCCGTGTCCGTGCGCTGGTGGCCCGCCAGCACAGCCGCCTCTCCTGCTGTTGCCGCGGCGCTGCAGTGGGTGTTCAACTCCCACCTCCATTCTTATTCACAGACGTCGATCTGGCCCAGCTGGTACGGTGTCCAGGATGACAGCTCCGTCGGCGAGCCTTCTGCATCGCTGCCGCCCGCGCCTTCATACACTCATCTGGACGTGCCTCCTCCATATGAAGTCGTCTTGGGAAGTAAGGGAGCGCTCCTCACTCCGCGCTTACTTACACATGTCAGTCTGTCGCCGGCCGCATTCTCCACCCATCTGTCAGAGACACACCTTCCCTCCTCGTTCTTCATGTCTGTTCAGTACTTTCCCTGTAACGGATCAGCTCTGGCTGGCAGGCTGGAAACCACCAGCTGCTTTTCATCCGTGATGCTTTAGCTTGCGTGCTGCAGCTAATATATTATTAGGTGGGAGAATCTCACACTCAACCCACCGTAAATTAGGCCTTTATAAATATCTATTATCGAAGATTTTAGAGAGGTCATGTAAAAATGAGATGGTACAATTTAATCCATCTAATGAACTATATAAATTGTATTGTGGAAATACCCCTGGGGTAGAATTAGCATGAATACCATAAAAAGCTTAAGAATTGACTGTGGGCAGGCAGCTCCTTAGTTTTAAGTGACCTGTAAAGCATACAGATATTTCCTGCTTGATGGGGTCAATCTTCAGCCACATGGGATTTTTTTTTTTTTTAAGACAAATCAATCATTGTCACCAAGTTACTCTGCAGGTTATCAAAATACAAATGAACCCCAGTTCTCCCTGAGGTCATGTTCTCCTAAAAAGATGATGTGCTGCCGATCCCCCATCTCGATATTTTTGGTCGCGGAGATGCCTCGTGTTACGCCCGGATGTATCTAACCATCCGAGGTCACATGAAGGACACGGATAGGCCGTGGCGGTCAGGCAGCATCTTGCGTGTTGGAGCTCAATCTCACAGCTCGTAAATCACAGGATCTGGTGCCCAGGAAGATATTCAGACAATGCTTGTTTTCCACCCCAAACCTACCACTTGTCCCTTCCGATTAAATAAATGGTTATCGGACATCATTTGCTTGGAAGTTATTTTAGGGCTCACAGCAATAACAAAGGGACATCGGACACATGGTGGTGATGCACATCCTTATAATGATCTACCTAATTAGGTCCCTCGTAGCTCCTCAACAGAATGCATTATGGATTTCAGCACATTTAACACTATACGCTACTTCATCATGCACATGAATGACTAGCTATAACCACTTATTTGTTATATTCATTATTATAGTATTTGATGGTTTTATTCTAAGCAAGTTATAGTAGAGGGAAGCGTTACTATTTTTGTGTGCTCTTTGCAGTCTGAACCAACAACCTTTGCGTTGTTAGGGCAACGAGCTACTTGTTGAGCTCTTCTGAGGTCTTTCCACAAATGTCATTTATGCTTAAAGTTGTAGTTGTTGCGCTCTGATTGGCTAGAACATGTGATAATATTTTCAACTTGTTTCTTTGTTTCTGATTGGACAGGCGACAATCTGAAGCCTCCACCATACAGTGAGTATGCCCAGAGCGATGCCGTGGGCGAATCGCGAGCCATTCTCATCCCCGAGAGCTGCGAGCCCGGCAGCATCTGTGACGCGCCCCCTCCATACTCACTCAGCGCTAGTGCCAGCGCTGCACCACAAGAGAACGCGGCGACCCGGGACCTGCAGACAGAAGAGGGCCCTCGAGCGGCAGGCTCGCATCACTAGGCCGCTGTTCTTTGCACTAGTGACTGCTTGACAGATACGTGCCACATGCGTACGGCCTGGATCCTGTTCCTTTCAGACCATGTCGAAAAGACGACCGCTAGATTTTGCCACTGAAAAGTAACAAGCAGAGTTGTTTTCCTGGAATGCTGGCTTTGGCCAAAGGAATACTACCAAGCTTTTGGGGAGGGGGGCAGTGGGGGATTCAGATGTCAGTCACATTTTTCAAAGCAGTGTTTTTACAAAAAAAAAAAAAAACAAACAAAAAAAACCCCTCCATGTTTTTATGCCCCCCCTCTCCTCCCCAAGTGAACGTCATGTAATTATGTCTGGCTTACTGAATTTCTAGTTTGTTTTTTTTCTTCTCAATTTGTGTATACTGTTTTTTGCCTCATCCAATCATCATTATGTTTAAGATTATCAAAATATAATGCAGTTTCTTGTACGTGTTTGCCATGGAGGAACAATCAGAACCAGAGAAGAAATAATACCTTCTGAATGCAGTTCGTGCTGAATCGTGCCTATAGGCTTATATGAATCCTGTCTTTATAAGTAGCCTGTTGGTATCTGTGGACATCAGGTATGCACACTCTACCCTGCGCTCTCCTTCAGTAAGGAAGGCCTGGCTAACGACGCTGTTTCTGGGAGAGTGTAATGCCATCTTGTGTACCAAAATGACAATAGTAAACTCCTGTAATCTCTGAAGAGGACAGTCCTGTGCTCTATGGATCGTACATTTTGAATATGAGAGGATAACTCGACGTTTCACTGTAGTATTTTGAATAATATATTCATGTGCTCAGTAATAATAGTGGTATGATTTGGAAGCTGTCCTGTGAAATTAGCTCATAAATCTGAGATGTCTTACGTCGGGGGGGAAATGACACTGGGATCAAGCTGGCGTACGGATGGCTTGTCATGCATTACATTACATTACATTACATTACATTACGCTTGTAGAGCATTTTGGAGACGTAATAGACTGGTGTGATATATTACATGGACAGTTTGGAAGTTGCTAACGAATGTAGTTATATCTTTAGGTATCTTACAAAAGCATGTGGGTCATTCTGTTTTTTGTTTTTTTTTTTTATTAAGAAAAGTCAGTCAGTTACATGGGTTGATTGCTGTAACACAATGTACAATGTGAATTGGTGGTTTAACTCCTGAGGTCATATTTCATATTAAAATTGCAGTAAAGGGAATTTAAAATATTTAACCTGAATTCTAACAAAGCCAACTTACTTGGGTATATTTTTTATCATTTGTAAGCTTGCATTTAGTATTTGTTAGTGCATTCATGTCGCTTGCACAATAGCTGTTGAACAATATGTAAAACATAATTGTCTTCCTTTACCAAATAAGAGGGGGCTACCAATTCCATTTGTCTTTGTTTTGGCAATAATTCAGCATAATTACATCTACACCCCTTTTTCCAAGCTTGTAGTAGTAGTAGTAGTAGTAGACGTAGTAGTAGTAGTGTTTTAGTAGACTGTCAAAAGGCCACAGTTTGATCTGCCATGTTACAGCTGTTTGACTTCTGTATGTATATCCACTTCAGGCTGAATTAAAGTCTGCTGATAACTTGTTTTAACCTTGGGCCGCCCTGCTATTTTATGAAGTTGCAGCCCCACACACAGAAGTACATGCACTTTTCGAAGTGTTTTCTTCCTGTTGCATATAATACAATGTAAAAGATGCATATCGGAAGATGTGTATCTTTTGCAGCCACAATGGCTGTTAAGTTGGGGAAGTGGTCAGTGTATGTGTACAATTTGTGAGGCTTGGAAAAAAAAGCATCTTTACGTTAAAATCTTTACAGAAATAAAACCAAGGTCTCTACCATTCAGCACAAAATTCAAAATGTGATATGTAAATTTTTAGAGCTTCTATACCCATGCATAGGCTACACCAGTAGTCCATCCATCCATCCATCCATTTTATGTAACCACTTGTCCTATTCCGGATGGCAGGGTGTCTGAATCCTATCCCGGAGGCTATGGGTGCAAGGGAGGGAACAAGCCAGGATAGGGCACCAACCCATCACAGGGTACACTAGTCCCCAACTATTTCTCTCAGACGGCCAGAGAGTGTGATACTTGGGGGCAAAATGTAATAATTCAAACACAACGGTCTATTTGTTGGGGTGATCAGTGAATCCAAATTAAATGCAAAAAAAAATGTATATTTGTCCAGAGTTCTCCAGCTGGTTATTCTTGGACTACGCGAAAAAACTCCGGTCAGCTTATGCCGTTTAGCAAGACGTACATCAAGTGAATGACGTCATCGCTTTGAGACGTTAGCTGAGCTGAATCTGTTCAACCTCGAGTAAAGGAGACAAATGGCATGACCCAGGTTTTATAAGATTCTAACAGGTCTGGATACTGTTCAACCAAATAGTTGTTTCGATATTAATTCAAACACAGGAAGTCGTGGCCATAGGTGGAAATTAGCGGAAGAACATTTTAAACTGGATTTGCGAAAACACAGCGTAGAGTGTGAAATAGTCTTGCTGTTAGTGTATTGCAAAGTAAAACCTTGGGTTTCTTTAAATCAGAACTAGTTAAGATTTTAACTTTACGCTATTAGTTGCCTTCTCCCCAAACCAGGGTTACCATGTTTTATGATAATTGTGCGACGAAAAATATGACGTGTTCGGGGATCGGAATATTAATTAATTTTCACGTTCACAAGCCAATCAGGTGGCGCCTCTCTAATAAATATTCCAGAATTTCCCGTAAACCACTGACATATAACAACAGACAGTGGCAGTAATCCTATGACGCCTATTCCAGTAAATTCGACATGGTACGAAGCACATATTTGCTCGTTTTGAATTTTACACTCGCCTCAACTTGTCCTTAAAGTACGGTTACTTAATGTCATTATATTCTGACCAGAGTCTAGAATAATGAGCCCTTGAATCAATTCTGGTGTCAAAGTCAGTTTTCCCAGTCACTAATATGTATGAATCGAGCTAAAGTTCCGTGTTTGCAACAAAAGAACCAACCCAAGCTACGATACTTCTTTGCCTGTTTGATTCCCTGAAACACAAACAACAGCTCGACATATTACAAGCAGTGAAGCCCCACATAATCATTTTTGTGACAAAAAAATGTGGTAAAGAACGAACAACCTACCAAAAGCAAGGCAACAGAGGTGTGGGCTGTTCATGTCGCAATACAAATATATAAAACGAAAGCTGATCATCCAGAAGCTCGAAACACGGGGAGGACAGACGCTGCACCTTCAGGTACACGGACACACGGTGGGTAATTTATACAAGGCTAAGGGAACGCGAGGATCGGACAGAGTTCACACCATAACCTGGCAAACTCAGGCACACAACAACACAATAACTCAGAGGGGCAAGCTGTGAAATGTTCATTTAGTAAGGATGAAAACTTGGACACTTGTTACTGTATATGTTTATGCCTCTGTGATCTATTAACTTAAGCCCAGTTCTTGAGCATCGAGTAATGCTCTTATGCTTTATTATTTAACATTTGGATCGTATTTTACCACAACCACCATATAAAAATTTCATTCTCGACGTCGGAATCCCCTTGTGTCCTACCTACGCAACGACCAATTAATAGACAGCTTTCACTCGGTGAATTGCTCTGCGGTGTTCGCGTTTTATGTAAGTGCGCTTTGTTTTTTTATGCGTGTATTTTATTTAATTTGTTTTAATTGAACGCACATATTTACTGAGCACTGTGGTGTGCGTGGTTGATTACTTGATTACTTTAAAATGACTTATTAAGGTGTTTGGCTTTCGTGTTGTTTACATTGTGTGGTGATTAACCTTGTTTTTTTCCCGCAGTTTCTGATTTTTACGTGTTTTAGAAATGTGTCTGTCTTAGACCGACTATTGTGTAGTAGTAGGAGGTCTGCATATTTAATTGTTCCCCGTTTAAAGGTTATCTTTGAATGACTTGCATTTAAGGTGACTTCTTAAGTGATTTAATGTCCATAACTATTTTAATTGATCGCACATTTGTTGGTTTTATGAATTGTTTATATTTTATTGTTGTGATTTTATAGACTACTGCAATTTGATCAATAAATGACTTTTCTGCCGGAATGTCGATATGATCATGCACGTTCTGACTTGTTTGATAGAAAGTATAAGTTTCAGTGTTCGGGATCTGCATGGGATAACGACGCATGTCATCTTGCACAGCGTTTCGCAAGAGGTGCTCTCGTGACTCTCTGGGATTTCCCTGCCGAGACTGACACTATTCTTACGCTGTACTTAAACAGGAACCTGGAAAGGAAATAGCACCGCCATTAAAAAGAATCACGACTTGCAGGCATCGTCGGCCGCGGAGAGATCTGAACGGACAAGAAAACCGTAAGAAAAATGGCAAAAAGTAAGTTGTGTGGCTCGAAATACATTTTTAACGAGATATGAAATTACATTGATTTAAATATGGCTTACGACACATTTCTTTTACAGAGGAGGTTATCGCGATTGGATTGGAGCTGCGAACTATCGGAGACCTTATCGACCTGAAGTGCAAGATCGCCAATCTTGTTTTAAGAGGAAAATCTGCAAAAGAAGATCATAAAGCGAAACCGAGGATAAACGTGAAAACGAACGGCTCTGCAGAGCAATGACATGCCACCTTAAAATGACATAAGTGCTTTCGCACAATTACTCGACTTTGGTCAGAAAAACTAAACATAAAATGTGGACTTTTTTGATGCAAACAACGTACTGTACTGTCGGAACCAACATGAACTACACTGGATAAATATTAATGTCCATCCATCCATTTTCCAAACCGCTTACCCTACTGGGTCGCGGGGGGTCCGGAGCCTATCGTGGAAGAGATGTGCACAAGGCAGGGAACAACCCAGGACGGGGGGCCAGCCCATCGCAGGGCGCATTCACACACCATTCTAATATTAATATTTACGTTGGAAATTTACGCTTTCAAGGAATGAATCCGTTTCTGTTTCCAAACGTAGCTCCAAGTAGCTACCTCGACCAGTTTTCATCCATCCATCCATCTTACAAACCACTTATCCTACTGGGTCGCGGGGGATCCGGAGCCTATCCCGGAAACGATGGGCACAAGGCAGGGAACAACCCAGGACGGGGGGCAGACCATCGCAGGACGCACTCACACACCATTCTAATATTAATGTTTACGTTGGGAATTTACGCTTTCAAGGAATGAATCCGTTTCTGTTTCCAAACGTAGCTCCAAGTAGCTACCTCGACCAGTTTTCATTTTCGTTTTTATAACTCAAACTTTTTGGTATTTCTCTTCACCCTAATTTTGTTGTTGTTGCCCGACGATAAACTGGTACCATGTGCAAAATGTACCCACCAAACGTGACTGCGACAAATCACTTGCTGTTCTAGTATTTTTGATGAAAATTTGTTTAAATGTACAAGTTTTGTGTCGTAATTGGAATATTTTTAAGTATAATTATTATTTCAAATATTCTATTATTTTAAACTTGTTAAAGATATTATTGTGGTTTACTGTTTTAAATTGTTACACTCGTTGTGGTTATGTATTGCTTTCTTTTATTCTGTGTATTTTTTTAAAAAATATATCGGATTAATCGGAGAGCGTGGGTGGATGATTGTACTTGCGTGTTTCTGACGTTTGGATGACGAGTTAAGACATTTGTGCTGTCGCTGATAACTTGAAAATACATAAAGGTTCTATTTTTTAATAACAGGAGCATATAAGAAGCTTTATTTTGCAATTTTTAATAGCTATTTTGATTATTTATTATGTATGCTGACGAGGCAGTTACGTAATTGACCCATTGTGATTAATTCTTATTATTTTATTCTATGTATCATATTGATAGGAGTGTAATTCATACATTGGCTTACAGTACAATTCGAATATAATGGTCTATATTCAAAATTTTATGGTTGTTACGTATTATTATCGCACTTATTTAAAAATAAAAATATTTAATACGGTGAATACTGATTCCTGTTTTTGTCGATCCAATGATACAACCTTGTACAGCAAGTATATTGTTGTCTAGACAACAATTCAGCGGACCTATTATACAGTTACATCGCTTTCAGTACGGACGAATTTTGTCGATGGACTCAAGAGCTACATGCTAGCCGGGTAATTTGATATCTAAGATTTTTTGTTATTGGGAATAGAAGTTTTTCAGTTTTGCCCCGTTGTTTCCCAATCCTCAAAACTTTACAATTGTATAGGATTGAATCACAGATGAACTGTTATATTTTGGGAAACAGTATTAATGAAAACCGGCGGTGAATATCAACAAGCTCTCAGCTTAACGGCTATGCCACAGTTCAGTCGAGACGCAAATTCTGTCAAGGAGGACATAGCGCCGATCGATGGCAGCAGCAGACACCGCTGGGGCTTGGTTGTAACAGGCTTAATCGGAGGAACCCTCGTTGCGTTGTACGCCATCGCAACGCCGTTTGTAACGCCCGCATTCCGAAAAGTGTGCCTTCCCTTCGTGCCGGCCACGCCGGCCCAGATCAATAACGTCCTGAAGCTCCTCCGATACCGGACCGGTACGCTGGTGGACATAGGAAGTGGAGACGGCAGAATTGTAAGTAGTTGGATGATTTGTTACTGCCACCTAGTGCTCGAACTGCGGATTGAATGACGTTGCCGTGACTGCGCAAGCAGAAAAACGATGATCTCATAATTATTTATGTCCGGAAGTAAAAACAGAAACTAACCCCAGTTAGGGGTCTATCGACACTCCCGCTTATATTGTCTGATATATATGATGCAAAGCATTTAATCAGTATATATAAAGCAGGAATAGCATTAAGACCAGAACCAAATTGGAATTTATATTCAAACACAGTTCGATCACATTATTTTCAAATGCGTTTGGTAAAAATAAGCATAGTCATATGTTCATTTTTCCATGTAAACGTGTTCTGTTGTGTGGTAAGCCACTGCATGCATGTCAGCCACTAATGTGCACAGTATCACCGTTTCTCATAGGTGATAGCAGCTGCCAAGCAAGGCTTTCAGGCAGTTGGCTTCGAGTTAAATCCGTGGCTGGTTTGGTACTCAAGGTACAGGGCATGGAGGGAAGGGGTCCATCACAACACCGCCTTCTACAGATCGGATTTATGGAAGGTACGGCTTTGAATCAACAATCCCAACACAGATAGTCCATTTTATAGGAGGAGATGCCCCACTGTTTAGTACAGTATTAAGATAAAGGTACCTAATGTAAGTGCTTTTTAACCTCTGATATTTTAGTTTATACTAGTACATTCGTAAAGAAGTAATTAAAATATACCATTAAAATTAATATAAAGAGTAATATGATGCATTTCATGTCACCTCCCGATTTATTTTTAAAATATGATCTAGAATTGTGAATGTGTGAGCAGTTATGGGAAGATCCAGGCTATGTAGAAGTTATGAGTGTATCCTCTACAGACCGTGATGTGTGGTCCAAACAGCAACGAACAATATGGAAGGTGGGGGCACTCTAAGAATGTTCACGATACATTCCGGACTCCCATTACAGTCCCTTTAAGGACTACACATCTCAAACACACAAAAAACCTCCGTACAGCCAGACTGGACCAATTTCTAAGTAATTTTGTGTAGATACTGTTTCTGTCGGCAGGGGGAGGTATTGCCATATATTTCGTATTTCAATCCTGCGCTGAGGCGTTGTTTTTGAACTTGTTCTTGTAATTGTTCATTAAAATTGATCCATATATTTTATTGTCAACAAAACATAACATCAAAAATTCCGACCGCGGGGGGTCAATGTGTGGCACAACAGGTTAGACGGCTGTGCCTGTGACCGGAATGTTACAGGTTTGAATCCTGTTCTTAGCAGAATAGTCATATTTCCAGGTTCACTCCCATCTGTGTGTGTGTGTGTGTGTGTGTATATATATATATATACATATATATATGTTATCAGTTGTCATGTAAAACTGTACCAAAGTAGTATTTCATAAGCATACTGGAAATCATACTGGAAATCAATGTGTGTGATAATTGTGCATTTATATTCTATGTAACGGCCATAACGTCAAATAAGTTAGTTATAAATGCATAAATGTCTTTTTTCTCTATTTAGGTAAATTTTTCTCAGTACTCCAATATTGTGATATTTGGCGTCCCACAGATGGTAAGTTTAAATCAAAATGATTATATATGGTGTGTGTGTGTGTGTGTATATAGACACAAGACTACGCATATGCAAGGAAAAGAAAGTGAATAATATCATAAACATTTTTTTCCTGCTACCATAAATAGAAGTTTTGATTTGCTGTCTTGAGTTTTCATGCAAACAGTACATGTTATGCCACAGATTTCCAGTGGGCGGCGCTATTCTGAGAAGCCTTCCACTAGAAGTAACAGGTTCCTATATTTTACCTCAACAGATGGTCCCGTTGGAGAACAAGCTGCAGTTGGACCTGTCGGGTGCCGCCAGGGTGGTGGCCTGTCGCTTCCCCTTCCCTACATGGGAGCCCGATGCCGTAACCGGGGAGGGGATAGACGCCGTGTGGGCGTACGACTCCGAGTCCTTCAGATAGCCACGGGCAGCGATGGGAGCTGCCATGGGCTGTGGGGACCTAAAATCCTAATTGTGCTTCCCTGGCAAGCACCTAAAACCTGGCTCATCCATTGAAAGTTACCTTGACTAGTACGACAATAATCCTTGATAAAACATTAAGAGTGAGCATCAGATCACTCTCTATAGGGCTTATCTAACAGCCGACACAAATTCTGCTCTGGGGAGCGTGTTGACAATGTCAGTTAATGCTC
>JAODJX010000035.1:6638671-6650709 GCA_026776945.1 Isichthys henryi | reverse complement strand
TGCTTCCGGGATAGGCTCCGGACCCCCCGCGACCCAGTAAGGATAAGCGGTTTGGAAAATGGATGGATGGATATATAACCCTCAAAGGATGAAGAAACAATGAAAAAAATGTGCTGTTACTCACTGTGCAATTTTTTTGGATCCCAGTAAACCGCGGATAACTGAAACCATGGTTACCGAAACTGCGGATACGGGGCGATTTTTCACAACGCTAATCCACAGAATTAATTTTCACAATTAAACAGGTAGATTTTCGCTGACGGATATCAGGTAACATCCATCCTCAGGTATTTAACAGGTAGCCCCCTCCTCTAGGTTAAATCATCAACCTTCAATCGAGCCAGAACAGCACAATCCATTTCCGGTAAAATCCATTGTTTTTTTCTCTGCACATTAATATTCCAAGTCATTGTGGAATATAAACTTCAATCAGACAACCCTGGTAAAAGAACATAAATACGAAGTACAGACGCTCTTCTATTTATGAACTTTCAACTTACAAACTTTCAGATATACAAACGAAGAGGACTGTAAATCCAAATTATGTTAATTGGACGACTTCTAGCCGCTACTCCTGCCGCGCAACAGCGTAGCGTGCGTACTCCCAGCATCCTAGTTCTTTGTACTTGCATATACCCTTAAAATGATGTCGAATAATGACTTACGAACATCTGAAATTACGAACGGCAGTTCGGAACATATCTCATTCGTAAGTAGAGTAGCGTCTGTACTTACTTCAAGTAGTACATAGGTTTTTAGAACAACCCTCGAGGAAACTGGATTGAATGACAAAATAAGCAAAAAAATGGCCACAATAGCACTCAAACTGAATTTTTAATCTATCCATATCAAATTAATCTTTATATTTCCACTACCAAGTACACGCAACACAAAGGGAGAAAGGCTGCTTATTATCCAGCCAGACTGTCTGAAAGTAGTCGCCCTGATATTCAGACCTGTACTTTAGAGCTTCTCTGAGCTTAAGAGAGTCTGAGGTAGCTGAGTCGAAAGGTGCTGCAATGTAATCAAGAGTTTACTAATACAATCATAATCCCTCAATCGTGGTCTTTGCTCAGGTGAACCTATATGTGCAGAATCATAGTAGCTTTGTGTCCTGCTGCACACCTCCAAATTGTTGTCATTATTTAGAAAATCAAAGCATGTTCTACTATCGGTATTAATCCAGTGTTTATTTTTCAACTAAGCAACTATCAAATTAATATGGTAGCAAAAATATTCTCAGTTGAAAATGGAAATCACAAGACTCATTTTCTAAATTTTCTTTGCTCAAATATAATGCATTAAGTTTTGAACAAATTTAATTAGAAAAAAAAATAATATTTTAACATCATTCTTTAGAGTTGAGAGGTTTGAGCATGACATATTAATTAGTTAAAAGTATTCTATTCAGTCTATTTTTAATTAAGCAAAGTTTTTAACGGTTGACGAATACGTCCTTAATGCCATCTGTCATTTCCGAAATGGGGAGACAGTGACAGATACTGCAGCCATACGTCACATGCAAGTTGAATGGGATCATGTGTGAGTAATTAATAGGCATATTCGCTGTTTTGTATGTCAAACTGGCTGTTTGTTTATTCCAGGTCAACACAGGGCAGTTAGAGGTTATTTTGGTAGCTCCATACCTGAAACCCAAGTGACCTTGCAGAAAGACCCACCTCGTTCAGCCAACCTGCGTTTCTTGAACAGCCCAACCTCAGGAACTGCTGTCAGTTGAAGGAGCCATTTATAAAGGCAGCATAGATGCTACAGTTCTCTGGTGCCAACGACCAGTCGTGCATGATGGGTAAGAAATGCAAGGGCCTCGGACCTGGGCAAAGAGGTCAGAGACTTATAGGCACCGGTCACAGCTTTGCCAGCAAGTGATGCATGGAGGGACAAGCAGTACTGAGCGTGTAGAACCAGACTAGGTTTCCACAAGCTGACATGATGAGACAAGGCAAAAGAAAACCACACCCATTTCCACACACCTGTCCCAAAACACACTTTCGCAGAACTTTCTAAATTCAGACAATATAACTTATCAAGTGCCAGGTAAATACAGCATTTAAATATTTGTCCTATCGTTGCAAATATCTGCATCTTTTACTGCCGTTCTTTTTGGCATGGCATAATTTACCAGTGTATTACTGTATAATACTGACTGCAGAAATTGCTAAATGTAAATTTCAAGATGTATATCAGTTGTTGCCCTTGATTAGTATGACCTTTTTAAAGTTGTGTTGCTCTGAATAAAGTATGACTGTAGTGGTGATGTTGATGCACAGCAGAAAATCTGAAAATTGAATCATAGTGCCTGGAACTGTGATGTAATCTAAAGGAGTGTCTGTGTTTCCTCTCACTGTCTGTGGTCGGTTTCATAAAACAAGAGTATGCAGTGCTGGAAACTGTATCGCATTTCCAGGTGTTGGTACTAAATCAAGGTGATTTAAGGGTTAAGGCGATAAATGTTACTGTATAAAGTTTAGTCAGGGAGTGTTTGGCTCCTAGGAACATGCGACGGCCCCGTATTATCAACAATAACCAACAAATGCTGTGGAGCACATTTTGGATCTAATAAGCAAGGTCTCCATGGTCACATCGAGCCGAACATCTGTCACTGAGCAGTAAATTACCTATTACAATGACCTCATTACCTGTGTTACATTCCAGCTGGATGGATATCTGCGCTGATGCACTGTTAAAATCCTCCACTGTGGAAGTGGCTGCTTTCACACCACTTGAACGGGGATCTGCACTCTACATAAGAACATTGCCCGTTGTCTTTTTGAAAATGAAAATCTGAAAAAATGTGGTGGTCAGTGGACTCCCATCTGCGCTTTTCAATACCATATTGCAGTTAATATGTGAAAATGTCACAGCGACCCAGGATGAAATGGATAGGTGGGTGTGAATATAAGAAGCGCTGTCTCCATGCACCAAAACCGATCCTTTGGAGAGCCCATCTTCCGGATCACATTATCCTCAGTAAAATATCCCAAGTCTGAAGTCAAGCCGCCGCTAGAAATTTTTGGCTCTGCAACAGCAAATCACATTGGGCCCCATCCCAGACCAATCCACTTATGTTCCAATTTTTTTAGGGCCTCTGTCACATGGGGGCCCTTGGAATCATCCTACCCCTCTCCCCCCCTTCACAGTGCCCCTGATCTGAATAACTGGTAAAGATCTTACTAGAAATATCACCATGTTATTGAATTTAACTTGAGTTACGTTATTGAAAAGCCTGCAAAGACTTAACTGAGGGCCACTAAAACTGATACGATAATCATGTTGTTACTTTATTATTAAAATATAAATCGCCGGTACATCCGGCAACTCTTCAAACTTGCTTAGCGCCTAAGCTAAGGCCGTTTCGATTTGATAGCATCATCAGCTTCTTATACTCGCGTCTCATTTTGGACTCAAACTGAAACTTCTATCACTATTCGCTAGCAGTATTTCACTTGTACCTAATAGTTACAAAAACGCAAAAAAAATTATCATAACAAGTGCTTGTGTCACACTGCACAGTAGGAGCGCATTTCAGCTTAACACCACGATGAACAATGCGCAACATGATATAAATCTGAAATTGCACTACAGACATTTTACCTTTTGTCTGTCGCTGTTTTGCAATATCCTTAATTCATGATGCAATTATTTATGCTGTATAAAATCCCAAAGCTGTTGCATATTTCATACTCTAATATTCCGTAGTATGAGTTTTTTTTTTTTTTTTAAATATAGCTTAACTTGGGTATTGGGTAAAAAGCCTTAAAATGCTTACGCTACTTTTTTTTATTATCGTGTATTAGTATCTTACTGGTTTAAATATTGATGTACAATTTCGAATGAACTTGTTTTGGAACTTGAAATTCTGAAAAAATGTTTTGTATGCTGCTAAATCACTGACATGAGCAAAAACATAAACTTTTGGATGCCATTGAATAAAAGTCATATGCAAAATAGTCATAATAATAATAAAAAGTATACATAAGAAATACTTATATGTTAAGCGTTTAATTTACGCCACTTCATTTTAATCCCCTCAACTAACCCCAAATGCCACGTCCGTCATGCTGGAACAGACCATCGGTGGCTCATGCCGTAGGCAAATAATAGACCTGGTCTGCTACTTCATCAACCTCCCGTTCCAAGTAAAAACACTGATAAAATCTGGTCTTTTCTGTGGTGATCGCTAATACGTAGTCGTGTGGAATTTAATGTTAATTCATAACACAGTTATTCCTGCTTGGCTCGGGTGCGCCACCCCTACTATCTGGCCTCATCCGTCGTTTGTAGTAAAGTGGGTGTGTGGTTTCTTATTACGGAGCGCAAAGTGAAGGAGGGATGAAGGGAGGTATAGGCGCCGCTCCCGAGTCCAGGGGGAGGCGGTGACTTCCGAAATTTATGGGTGCGATTGTGAGCCAGCGGCGTCGCTGCCTCCGTGCAGAGCATAGCGCACTGAAGCTGGGATTACCGCAACTTTTCTGGCAGCGCATATCCGCATTCGTCGCGTCTCCTATACCGGCTTACATGCTGCGTCGTCCCAACTAGATGCACAGGGATAGTTTGAGATTTTGCTTGGTGAGTTACCCCTTATTGTGATTTATTTATTCGACAGCGGACAGGTATGTGCTTGGCTTAATGCGTCACCTTATAATAAATATCCCTGCACCGTTTCTTCACTTACATTAAGTGTAGTAGGTGGCGCCGAAGAGAACAGTATTGTGTTGATTGTCTGCAACTACGCAGGTTGTGCTTCACAGGTTTCTAAAGGTACCGCTGAAATGAAGTAGTTTTTATAGTTTTAAGATTACGCCATTCACGAGAGCTTCTTCAAGTAGTTTGCGTTTTCTGATTAAGTTCTTGCCTTCAAATAAATATCTCAGTAAATGAATAGCTTAACAAAGGTATTGGACACGCTACAGCGTAATTATGCACAGAGAAGACTACTTGTTATATGTACAAATATGTCGGTTCGTCTGTTTAAAGCAGTACTGGTATACTAGTACCACACAAGTTTTTTTTTCGTTATCACGAAGCGCTCTGAAATATTCGCCACCTGGTGGCGCTAGTCGACAGGCGACTGTCGCAAAGTTGTGCTTTTTAAACATAGCTGCTGATGTTTAGGTACCGTTGCGTTTCACGTTTTCCCCCTGAAACTTATTTACAGCAATTCGGTTGCACTTTAATATGTAATAGAAAAAATGAATTCATACTATCACTTTGTGAACTTTTAAACCATATAAATGATCGTTGGTGGAAATCTGTTCACTATAACGAAAGGCGTGTCATTGAATTTTGTCATTGCTTTATTTAATTTGCTATAGGGATCAGGTTCAGAGCTCTTATAAGGAAATGCATTCTAGTGTATCCGTTTCATTATTGATTGTAAAGCGTACGGTAGTTGCAGAATATTGAAATATTTTATTTCAAGGCTTTTTCACTGCCTTGAAGATAGCTATCTTACTTTTATGTGTGTTTGTTTTGCAAGCTTTTTTTTTTTATTTTATTGTCATGGTGTAGGCTTTTTCGGTGTGTGCTAAACACCTTAGGTTATATTAGGGAATGGTACTCGGGACAGTCTTACGTTTCGGTTAGGTATGAATTAGTTTAATAAGGTGAGTTTTGACAGTCCGTACCCTGTTGCAGGCAAGCAGCTGATGCGCTGATTCTTGCGGCTTTCGTGTGAAAGTCATGTAACAAAACGCAAAATGATTCATAAATATCCAGTGCTCTACATGACTAGACTAGAAAAAAAAAAACAGAACAATCAACAAAAGTAAGGTCCAGTGTGGGTTATTTCAGCTTTTAATTGAATGTTAAGTTGCGGTTCCACTTTTATTTCCTGCAGTTGAAAAGCAATTGATGTGGTGTTAAATGGAAAAACAAAAATATTATGAATTCGAAGAATACTCATTTTTTCTACTGATGTCTAACAAGTTGTTTGAAGGAGTGAGCTGTGCGTGCGTGGCGTGTTTACTTGCTGAAGTGACACCCCCGATGCGCGCCATCTGGGCGCGTTCAGGCTGGAGCTCCGGCAATCCCGAAATTACAGGAGAGTGAAATTCAATTTGAGAGCGAATCCTGAGCTTCGACGGCGTCATGATTAAACACCCAGCAGCTACTAGATACGGGGCGGGGGCATAAGCAACAGCATGTCAGAGGTGAATAATGATCTAGTGACATACCTTTGGGCAGTGCTACTCCTTTATATTGCAGGGGAAATATCAAAACTGTTGGAACATAATGGCTTTATGAACTGAAGTGGTTTGCTGCTTTGCTTCAGGTTATTTGAAGTTACTTGCATTTTCCCTGATTTATTCATTACTAAAAAACCATTTCCCTTTTTAAATGGTCCCTGCCACTTGTCTTGATTTCTTTTAGACACTGAATTTTTCGAGTTTTGGTATATGAAGTGTCCCTGTTGACTGACTAATTAGGAGAACAGAATCCCACCATGAATCCTTGTTATCACCAAGCCTAGAGTTAAAATCTGTGAAGGTTTTTCTCCCCTTATTGCACTAGTGCATGTGGTCTCTCCTGGCGGGCAAAGCTAGAATTGAGGGCTGAGCCCTTTGGCTACAGGTAGAGTTGTGATTGGATGAAACCAAGAGGTGACTTTTGTTTGCATGCAACAAAATCTTCTGCAGGCGCTAATGAGCTTCTTTCCCCTTGTTCACACCCTGAGCTATGGATGTTACCATGGATACCTTCATGTTCTCCCCCCCCCCCATGCTAAATTTGAGTATGCATGATGCACCGTGGAGATAGCAAATAAAAACATCTCTGCAACGAAAGTTTGTCACCTGCTTTTGTTAGCTTTTCTTATTTGTCTTTTTGTACTTTGGGTAGCATGTGTTTTTATTTGGTTACCTAGAAACTAAAATGGACTGCAGGATGTCTTACTGTTCTGACTGACTTCCCCTTTGTTACCAGAGAACAATGGAAAAACCTGGGGTAATAACTTACAGTGCAGTGCACCTCACTTGTGAATCCTAGTAATTGGAGAAAATGCTTATTTTTTTTTTATCAGTAAACACAGTTTAACAAGAAGTCTCAGTTTTAAACCCCCCATTATTTCTTTTTATAATTTTTTTTTTTTTGCTGAACTGAAATGCATTTTCTTCTAATATGTACTTTCACTGGATGCCTCCGATCAGCTCTTAAATGTCTTTATCGGATTTTATGGATATCTATTTCACCAGTGCTTTTTTTCACAAGCTGTGGCCAATTGGGCAGTTTTGCTGAAATTCATAAAATGTCTTCTTCCAGCTGTACATTTGTTAATTGAACAGACGATGCTGGGTTTTCTTTCATTGTTTTGCCAACATGAATTTCTAACAGTCGAATGCTTGCGTCCAGTTAACCAGTGAATGACTCAGTACGAGAGCGCACAACCTTGACACCTGGGTCAGATAATTTTATAAAAATCATCCACTAACAGCAGAGGTTGGCTTGAAATCTAAATGTGGCTGCTGAGAATTTTGTGAGATCTTTCAGCACAAGACCACTCAAGCGTAGCTATTTGGAGCAAAAACCCCAGACCTCACTGACACAGCAGAGGAAGTTTCTGCAGAATCTGCATTGGACGTGAAATACGAGTCCCTCGTCCGCTCGTGCTGTCCGTGCTTGATAAAAGCGGGGTTTCACTGCTAACACCGGGTTTCTAATGGGATGCCACTGCTACAGTGCATCTCCTTGGATTTGAGCTATTGCTTGTCACACTTTCTGATGACACTCTCTTCTGCTCCGAGTCCTCCGTATTTTTCAGTGAGACGAATGACTCTGCAGCATCGTTTCTGTGGGGTCGTTTTCAGAGCGTTCTGCCGGCTGCCGTTTTGTTGGGGGGGGGGATTTAAGGGCTGTATATTATGTCCCGACAAGTAATAGTTTTTCATATTTGGTCATTTGTTGACAGTGATCCAGGCTAAACTGCACGGAGAGAGACGCAGTCAGAGATTTCATTTGCAGACTAGGTCAGCAATTTCGGTACTTATGGGTCACTGACTGAGGTTTAATTAAGTTTCCAGGGTGTTCCAGCATCTGTTTGGAAAAGTGGACCCCCCACCGGCTTTTTCCTTTGTATAACTCTTACTGAAAGAAACACCATTGCTATTTTACTTATATGATATGAGCAGGAACACACCCAAATGAGGCACAACTAGGCTGCATTAATAAAATTTTTTATAGCAGAGTGATGCAATGTATTGGAGACAAAGGCTAACAAGACTAGCCTAGCGAAAATGCTTAGTCTCTTCAGTGCTGCATTATCTTATAAGTGCTTAATAAAACAATGGAAAAGAATCTTAATAGTGGATAAAGCAGATAGTATCTTGATTTAGAAGTATGAACAAAATTAAACCCAACTTCGCATATGTGGAGTTTGTATGTTCTCCCCGTGTCATCGTGGGGTTACCTCCAGGTACTCTGGTTTCCCTCCACAAAGACATGCTAAGGTGAATAGTAGTTGCCAAATCATCCATAGGTGTGAATGTTTGTGTAAATGGTGTGTCAGTGGGCCCTGCGATGGGTTGGCATCCCATCTTGGAATGTTGCTTGCCTTGCACCCATAGCTACCAGGATTGGTTCTGCACCCCTGCGACCTTGCATAGGATAAGTGGGAACTGGAAATGGATATATAGATGGATGGAATTAAATTAAACTTAGTATAACTGGGGGCCCCGAAGGGTCCTGGATCTTTATTACCTATAAGAGTAATTTCAGACGTCGTTTGTAGTTCTGATGATTTCTGGTGTGGAGTTGGGCTAAAACTGTAATTTGCAGAAGGACCTTTAATATCCATTCATTCATCTTCCATAAGCATTTTTCCAGCACGGGGTCACCTGGAGGCCATGCAGCCACGCTGGAAAGCTCATGTACGAGTTCCAATTTGAAGTTGTAAAAACACTTTTGTGTTCACACTCGGAGACTTGACTGAGTAATATATGTGCATATATGCTATATTGTTTTCCTGGAGAGAGCTGATTTATAGATTTTGTATAGATACAGAACATTAATTCTACCTTGATCCAAACAAAGTAAATGGCTGCTGTTACCATCAGTCTTTAGAGTACATGAATTACTCAGAAAGGTAAGGCAGAACCGAACTTGAAGAAATTCTCCATTCCACTAGTAAATCAGAGGCATTAGTAACCATGTGTTCTGCGCCCAATCCTTTACAGTTGTGTGCCTGTCTTATTACTGCTCTTCTTGTACTCGTTGTGAAAATCATCTTGCACCAGACGTTCAGTATTTTTAGTGCAATTTTAGTAAGGAAATAAAGACCACATTTGCAAATCTCTCTGCAGGTGAAATATTAAAACCAAGAAGAATCGGAGTGAGCTTCTTGGTTTTGCCTCACCTGTGATAATAAAGGCACGGCCACAACGGAAAGTGGTTTCTCGTTAAATGTGCACCCCTCAGGTTCCCCTCAGGCGTCGGGGTCACCCCTGCCCACATCGCTGCCACTCAGCCGAATCGGTGCTCAATATGTTCGTTCCGGGGATGCAGCCGTTGGCTGTTCTTTGAAGAAGCCCGTGGCCCACTGCACGTCTCCGTCCGTGGGCTCCATCCATCACTGTCACAGGTCCAGATTTCGTGAGGAATGCAGAGGAAGGGGCCTGGCTGGTTCTTGAGATTGAGGTTGTTTTTTCTTTTCTTGAGTTCAGACCTGTGGTGAGAGTTGGGTCTCTACGTCTACAGAAACTCTTAATGAGTGTGGCGGGCAGGCAGTCCACCAGCGGGGTGCTCGCGCCGCGTGCGTGTTGGAGCTCGTCACGCTTTTATGGGGCTCCGCACAGGTGAGACCGGACGTGAGGCCGCCGCGTGAGGGTGGTCTGAGCCCACAGCCCAGGGGCTCTGCTTCCTTCACATGCATTCTGCCTCCTGGATGCTTTGGAGATGTCTCCTTAAGATACCATTTTGTCTTCCTCCATTGTTCCATTTTTTTTTTGTTCTCCTTTATTATTAATTCTTGTAAACTCTCTTCTCATTTTTGTCGTTTAATCTTTGTCTTTATCTTCTTCATATTAATCTTCCTTTCCATTTATATACTTCTTACGTATAAGGCTTAGTTCTGCATTTTCCAATGAGACACACAAGCCAGACCAGCAAGTGACCAGTAAATATGTAACACACACATGGGGTAAACACCAATTTTTGGGTGTGTGTTCTCATAGTGACCTGTGCCCCAGAGGTGGGATTGAGCTATTTTACAAAATAAGGATGCTATAATCCCTTGATCTACCCTACAGACTGGAATTCTGCCAAAGAATGATGGAGATCATACTGATAAGGGCAAGACCCCAAATCCTTCTGTGCTTATCTGGCCTTGATGGATGCACAGAGATATGCATCAGAACTTAATGGAAAGTGAATATTGTGTCAGCAAATGCATTGCTATAAATAAGGTGTTCTATTTTGCTCATTTGAAATGCTGATTACAGGACTGAGCAAAAAGTGTACAGGTTATTTTCCCCATAAAATAGGTAGTGGTTTGATTAAAATTTTTTATTTTTTTTTTACTTAAGAAGCATAGCACTGGGAGAGCAAGAGAGAGAGCGTATGCAGGGTCAGTTCCGGTCGGAGGGGATACAGTTTCCCAGTACAGTGGTCAGTGCCCCATGCAGAGGATTGGCTAGAATGAGATGCAGCCAGTTGAGTGGTGTGCTGTGTTTCCAGAGCAAGGCAGGGTGCTCTGTATTATGCGGTTATACATACCTTTCTCCAAACTTCTGAACACCTCGAATCCTTTAAAAAAGCACTTAAGGGCTGCCTGGCTAAAATACACAAAAGCAGGAGCCAGTGCAACCAAAATAAGCGGATGAACAGAGAACCGCCAAGGGCCACTTGTTTTAAATGAGTTGGAGCGTTTGCAGTGGTTTGTAATCCTCACGGCAAGGTTTTATACCGATTGTATTAAGGATATGTTGGCGCCCATGTGTGAATAACTATAAAAACCTTTTATATTAATCTTCAATATTAATCTTTTCACATTTGTGCCTCCACTACAGAAAGCTTAATTTAATCTAAAGTGTGTGCCTCTGTTGTGCAGGTTGAGAGCGGCGGTGGGAGAGATGCCATCCATCCGTATATCTGTCTTTCATTCAGTACAGGGTCAGGTGTGGTGAGGCTTTTGAAAGCTGTGGTAGTCAGGATTACCACGCGCTGTCAATCGGCACACGGTTGATCCACCATGGAGACGAGGAACTAACGGGAAGACAGGTTACCGCAGTTCTGAGATTGATGACGTTCGCTCATCCCACGCGCCGTGGGTTCTGTGGCGCTCCCTTCATTAGGGAGACGTTTGTGGGCCCGGAGCTGCTCCTGTCCCTCAGGGAGCCTGCAGCTCTTCAGCTGTGAAGGTGTTGATGTCTCAAGACAGTTGAGCAGGCCACCGTACGTGAAGAGTTCGATGGGCCTTATGGGTCACAAACATCAGGAGTAGCTGCAGGGACAGTATGAGGTTTACGACTAGACTAAGACATTCTTACGTCAATTCATAGTCCCGTCCCCCCCCACATCATAAACTGATGGCAAAATATTTCACATTTTTTATTATTATTGAATCAATTTGTCCAATTATTGATTCTCTGTATGTTCATTTTATTTAATGTACTCAATATTCTAAGAGATGCCGATGACTTAATCTTATAAATCCTTTGCTTTCAATAGTGTTTAATGATAGTGATATCAACTTTGATACATCTGTGTCTAATTAATTAAAGTCCATAATTAGCTGCATTGTTTCAGTAATACAAGGACCCATTTCAGGTTATCTCCCGTAATTGGAAATGGCCGATATGCCTGTTATGTGGTACATCCATCGCTAGGGCAGCACATACTCTACGATTGAGCTGATCGATTTTTAATGGCAAGGCGTACATAATTAGCCATCGTCTGCGGTGTCTCTGAGTCTCAGTTATAGCTTAGGTAAAGGGACTCAAGCTGTCCCTGTTCATTCTGAGCTGGGGGGGGGGGGGGGGGGGGGGGGGGGGGGGGGGGGGGGGGGGGGGGGCGGGGGGGGGGGGGGG
>JAODJX010000035.1:6607502-6625656 GCA_026776945.1 Isichthys henryi | reverse complement strand
GTGTGCCCTGCGATGGACTGGCCCCCCATCCAGGGTTGTTCCCTGCCTCGTGCCCATTGCTTCCGGGATAGGCTCTGAACCCCCCGCGACCCAATAGGATAAGCGGTTTGGAAAATGGATGGATGGATGGACTTAAGTATTGTTATTTCTGGCGTTTCTATGGTTTTGGAGAGGGCATGATATCCAGAAGATTCTCCAACCTCTCTTCGCACACGTGAATCACCTTCTCTTCCTGATGTTCCTCTCGGCCCCCGTCTGCCATCTTTTGCATCTGTGTGTCTTTGGCGACTCTCCACTGCCGCCTTGCATGTGTGGTAAAATGGGCTGTTACTCAGACTTGTTTAGACAGGGCCCAATTGATTCTGGGAAATCTCGTAAACGATTAACATTTGTGTTTACGACGAGGTTAGCCTTGGAGGGGGGCAGCTGGTGTGTGGTCTTCTGATTGCAGTTTTTTTCATGTCAGCATTAGGGTTAACAGTGACGTTTATCACTGAGGTCCTTTAAATGAAAACGGTGGGACGTAAAACTGAAATGGTGTAATTTTTATTAAAAGATCACAGCTCGAGTAAAAAGGCTAGTAGCTCTTTGAATGGCGCCTTCCGAAAGTTCCCCCACGCCGATTAGACACAGAGACGTGTCCCAACTCGCCAGCAGCAATTAAGCATGCGTGTGACATGCCAGGAATGTGGCACCACTAAGATGGCCCCCGTGTTGGGGCTGGGGCTCCGGAAAGCCACGCGACCCAGCTCAGCGATAAGCGCTCTTTCTTTCAATTTTCACACCTCCGAGGTTGTATTTGGAGATCGTTTGGAGTTGCGCTCGCTACAAGCTCTGATTTCCTTTGCCTGGGCATGGTTTGTGGAGGGAGGGATTGGGGCATGGTATGTCGGGGGGGGGGGGGGGGTTCTGGGAATCACCATGCGCCATCGCTGCTCCCTGATGCTTAAGCGCCTTAAATCACTCGCTAGGAAATGCGTGCGAGATGTATTAAAAGCACACCGCTGCCTGTGATGCGCGTCTGGCATGCGAGGGCTATAAATGGGTGTGCTTTAACTTCCATCTGTGAGAAAGGGGGAGGGACAGCCAGTGCCCTGCTTCCCCCAATCCAGCAGACTCTAGCAACCTTGCCAGTCAGTGTGTTTTATTTATTTTATTTTTATTTTAAGGTAGCCCTTCTGTTGCCACCTGATTAGTTGCATCTATTGCATTAGTTGACTCAGTTGTGACGTCCCATCTAAGCTAGACTCCTTCAGAATATTAGAGGTTTTTCTAAACGGGCACCCAGGATGAATTATCCCTCTCCCTTCCCAATTTGTCAACCTGGTGCGGGGGGGGTGGGGTGGCAAAAGGTGGTCAAGTTGTCTGATGAATTTGGATCAGCACTTACACACCAATGTGGGTCGTGAGTCTAAACCATTTGAGATGCACCGATGTAGGGTCTCAGAGAAGATGCCTCGCTAAATCGGCCCCTCCTCAGAAGATGGCGCCCTCAGCAACCCCTGTGTCGCATAATGGGCTCACCAGCACTGCCTATTCCCCAGAGGGCAAAGTTTCAAATGAAATGAGCGTCTAACACTTTCAGTAGTCTTACCATTTTCACTGGTATCTGTTTCCGAAGGTCAGGGGACCTACTTGGGAGGGTCTATATATATATCTCACCCCACACTCCATGAGCAATGTGCTTACAGGTCAGGGTAAAGCTGTATTATGCAGCACACTTTGTACCGTTTCTGCCCCCGGGCAGTCTGCAGTCAGGATGATCCTTTTGGACTCCTGTACTGCACTCAATTGATTTACACTCTGCTTTCATGTCCTGGTTTGTTAGACGTGCCCAATGGTTAATCATCTTACAGTTTTTATAGGATGGGACTTGAGGGTTTGAGCCTCCGGGTTCAAACACAAGGAAGCGCTTGTGATGTATCGTCCTTTTAAAATATCGTTAATCTGCGCTTTCCTGTGGATATGCTGAGATTTATAAACGAAAACTTAATGTTATAATGATGATTCTTATCATCAGTGCATGCAGGGTGAGTGTAATGAAATTTATGGATATTTCATCAAAAGTTCACAGGACAACAATGGAAACTGGGTTCCTTTGCCGGTTTCAAAATCGAAATCAGGTCCATTGGCCAAAAATATTCACACACACAGGGGATTGTTCTCTACTAGTCAGTGGCTGTCTAACATAGAGTAGATACTAGTGTTGGTTGTTAGTTACATGTATCAGCTTTACGTAATGAATCGAAAATAAATGTAATTGCAATCTGTTACAGTTACTTAGGAAAAAAATGGAATTGAATTGTTAGTTGCTAATCAAAATTAGTTGGTAATTCCAACGAGGGTTACATCCGAATATATTGTTTTGGTAAAAATCTTATATGTAGCTTTTCAGCTTTATTGCCCAGTTTAATACATTTGTTAGAAAACAATCAGAAAGTACTAAAATGTAATAAGCTACTTTACTTTAATGAAGCAATCAAAGTAGTTACATTACTCATCCCATTTTTGACAGGGTAACTCGTAATCTATAGCCTATTACATTTCGAAAGTAACTCTCCCGACATACAGAGTTAGGAAAAGACCATGGTGACATATGGTTATAGGGTCGACACATACAGTGTGGATGTGAGGTTGATAAATGTATAAAAAGTGCAAGAGTGCATGTCTGTGGAAGGAATGCTTTAGTAAATACATATGTACAAAACAATACAAGTTCAGTGAGTTATTGACAACAATGAGGTATTGTTTGTTGGGGGCTGTTTCTGGGCGCCATGTCAGAGCAGAGGGTGAAAATCCTGTCTAGTTCACGAAAGAAGATGACATACTGCAGCTGATTGAATGGACTCGACTGAAAGCTGCTGGTAGCTGATGTCGCTTTTGGTTTGTGAGCGGATCTTTAAATCCCTCCGCGGCCCAGTGCTGGTATGCGTAGCTGATGCAGGCGCTGGCCCAGTGTAACATGACCACAGGAGATGCTCGAACCCTGCCTGAAACCATCTCTGCTTCCCAGGTCCCCTGCCGCCGAGGCCGTGAGCGCCCCCCTCGGGTCTGAGGAGGAGCAGCACCCCGACGTCCATGGCCCCCGTCGCGGGACGAGCCGCGACCCTCCGCCTGCTCCTGCAGGGCATGCTGGTCCTGTGGCTCAGGGGCACCACCAGCAGGGAGCACGGCTGGACGGCGGACTTATGTCACCGAGCTGGACACCCCCTCGTGTCACACACAGGTACTCTGCCATGGTTACGTTTGTGAGACATCTGAAGTTAATACTGTGTTATTAAATACACAGTAAGCTAATTGTACTTTTTCAAGTCATTTCCCTTTTTTTCAGTTTCCTGGTCCCCTTAAGGGAAAACTATTTATAAAAGTGACCGCAATGAAAAAACTAAAAATGCAAAAACTCTTGTACTTTGTTTCATTACTTATGGTCATGGTTAGGGCTGGGTAGGGGTTAAGGTTGTCATAGTTAGCGTTAGCAATTTCCCATACAAATGAGTGTGCGTGTGTGTGTATGTGTGTGTACCCCTGCTTTGTGTCCTTTGCTTCAGGCCAGTTCCAGGCCCCTTGGTGACCCTCATCAGGAAAAGTGTTTGGAAGATGCATATATTGGTTTTGTAATTTGACACATTGCAAAAAATATAAAAAACTTCAGTGTTTTATGCAAACAGGAGGTATCTGTATTATGTGGGGGACTGAGATGACACACCTTCTCCTTGGCCAACTGGGTCAAAGGCGCACCTACCTCATCCCTCTCTATAAAAGCCTGTAAGCCACAGTGGTTTCCTGGGGGGGGCGCCTTTGTTGACCAGGCCCCCGCTGTTGTTTGTGACCTGTGATGTCTGAGGAACATTGCAGGAGAGCAGGCAATGTATTGATATCGAGCAAAAGAATGGGAGCCACGTTCTCTGGGGAAACCCCACACCCCCCCTCCACACTGCCTCCAGTGGCCCTTCCCAGCCGCTTCATGACAGCAGTGACTTTTCATTCTGATCGCATGGGACACATTTAAAAATCTCATTTTGGCTCCCAGCAAAGCTGGTTTATGGGGGCTCCCAGTTCAGCAGAGGCCCACGTCTTGGCAAGTCAGAAGCGCGTCGCCTGCCTGAAAGAACCCTTGTCTGCATCAGCATGATCCGCACTTGTTGAAATAACAGACGTATGGTTATGTCCATATTTATTCTGGGATAGTTCTACCCGCGTTGGGAGGAAATGAATATTGAATACCCCCTCGAAGGCGGTCGTGTATTTCGTGGGTCTTTTGCTGACTCCAGTTTATTTACTTATATCGAGTCATATTTTTATTCGCAACTGTTTCTTGCCATTTGTAGGATGACCATTGATGCCCGGTGTGCTCCGAGTGATACAAAACACTTGTTTGCTTGCTATGACAAAACAAATCTGGCATGCAGTGGAAAGCCAGTCCAGCTGTACTTTGTATGAAAAATATTAAATGTTAATGTCTACAAAAATAAAAAATGTCTCTGGTATACTTAGAGATGTTGGAACTGTTTGGGGAGATGCAGTGTCCTCTAAATTCTGGCTGTTTTTCCCTAGTGATTCTGTTTAATGTGTTAGTGGAGAGCATTGTGCATGTGGTCTATTTAGATATAATATGTGGAGCTTTAGGGACAAACCCATCTGTAATGCAGTGAGATGGCTTGTCTGCTCCGTCACTGCCAGCTTGCCGGGAATCAGTCCTGCTGTCCACTCCGATGACATCTTACCATCTCAACCATAGGTGACACAGATCCTGTCATACCACCCCACCAGGTAAAATGAGGAAGGAAATGAGAACATTATGGACCTGCGGTTCGAGGTCTAGCCTCAGAGGACGTGCTACTCGGGCACCTAAGGAATATCTTCTTAACGCCTAAAAGGGAAATAAGTCCTGTGTTTTTTTGCTTGTTTGTTTTTTTAGCTTGGCTTCTTTCCCGAATTGATGGTTTTTAAGTGCTAGCCACTGTGCATCCCATCAGGATACTTAATTAGTTACTTTCACATGCTCGTGCATACAAAATGCACATGAATTTTTATGACCTGTATTATTTAAAGCAAGTGCCCCCTCTCCCCCCCCCCCCCCCAGCCCGGTATCCCCTGTGGTCTTGTGCAAGTGAGCGATTCAGACAAATGCAAATGTGTTAAATTGATTAGCCAGACGGCAGCTGTCAGTGCCGGACAGGCAGTGTCCTTGTAAGCTGAGTGTCTATCGAGTGACATTGACTCCAGTGTAAACAGAAGCCGCTTTGGAAGGGAAAGACAGTCGCTACTTCTGCATGAACAATGGCCGCGCAAGACCAGTGAAGCGGAATTAATGGGTATACAGTACACACAGTTAAAATAAATAAATCTGCCCCAATTAAGCAGTGGCGCATATGAAGTGAACTCGAGGTGGGATGGGAAACACGCGAACCGCAGTCTGTCGGTGGAGTTGGAGCGTGTCCATATGCCACTTCACCCAGACGACAGGGTTCTGGAAAGTTTCGATGTGCTATGCACAGAGTGGACTGCAAAGATAAGGACTTCATTGATCCCAATGAGGGGAAATTTCTTTGTTGCATTTCTCCCTTTTACAACACAAGACAAAGGAAAACTTCAGTATAAATGAATGAATGAAAGTTACATTGTGTGTAGCGCTTTTCAAGACAACCAAAGCACTTTGCAGAAGCAATGGGGAGCCACTTCAACCACCAGCACTGTGTAACACCCACCTGACTGATGCCACGGCAGCCATTCAGTGCCAGTACGCTCACCACCCTGCAGCTAAGGTGGTGAATGGGCCGGAGAGAATTCACCAGTTAGATATAGCGAATGATTAGGAGTTCAGATCTGATAGGGTCACATTGGGCAATTTTGGCCAAGTCATCATGGTACCACCCATACTCATCAAAAAACATTATTAAAATGTGTATTTAAAAAAATACAAATGAGTAAAGTCAACAAGTTTAATTTTGACTTGCAAACTAAAATAGAAAACGCTTAGAAGCTGCTGGACAGGCTGCCATGTTGTAAGAAAAATAAGACGCATTCAGGATAACCTCTGCCAAGGTGGGTATCTTCTGCGTTTAGGTAAAGTGGTGTAAGGCTGCTGGAGGAGGATGGCCTTCCCTCGCTTCAGCTCAGAATCCCTGCCAGGCTCCAGGCTGACCCGCCTGCCCAGAGTCCGAGCCCATGTGGGCTTTCCGGCTCTCCTCAGCCCAGATGGTTACAGCAGGAATCGGCTCCAGTCAGCACCTTCTCTCTGGAGTCGGCAGGGTGTCGCGAAGTGGGAGATATTTGAGTAAAATTGCCTGGCAGATATGGTAATTCAGGGTGACAATGGCTTAACCTAAAAATGGAATAATATGAGCAAGTGACCTAGGATCCTAAAAAATAATCCATAAAATGCACTGATAAGCATTCATAAGCTTTCTGCTTGACTGACTCGTTTTCATTATGACAGAAATTACATTTTATTATGTAATTAAATGTGTCTTCAAGAATTTCTCTTCACTGTGGGCTATGTATTTTTATATTAGTAGTATATTTTCCGCTGTAAATGTTTTCCATTGTAGATGTACAGTACAGTTGCGCTCTTTCCATTTTTCTTTTCTCATGCTGATTTTACCTGCACATTATTGAGCTTATGATTTGTAACAGGATTCGTTTACGTTTTCTTTCTGAGATGTTTGTGCTGGATGTGTTATAGCTGTGTCTTTTGGCTCTGATGCTTTCCAGTTGGCCTTCTGCTGAGTCGTGTCACAAAATATTTGTTCATTTTGACCCAGTTCCACATGCAGCAAATGATACATGGAGGAAAACAAATGCCACTAAAATCCAGATTAGCCAGTATAAAGTGGTTCCCATTTTTATGTTTCCCTCATAGTTGAAACTTCAGTCAATGATCAAGCTTTGAACCTGGACTTGACGGAACCTCAGTCGCCTGTAGCTGAAGGCTTGGTAGTGGTGGTTCCGCAGTGGGATGTGTTCCCGGGAGGCTCCCGCTGCTACATCTACATTTATTTATTTAGCCGGCACTTTCATCCAAAACGGCATACAGTTGAGAGAGCAGGGTTGGCCAGTCTCTGGAGAAATTGGGGTTAAGCTCCTTGCTCGGGGGCTCGAAGGTGAAATCACTCTGCCAACCACAGGATTTGAACTGGCGACCTTCCTATTGCGTGTGTAGAGTCCTAAGCCACAAAGCCACAAACCCACCCCGATGAAGCGAGACCTTTCCTTTCATGGAGTAGTGTTCCCTGGGCCAACTGTGACTGAAAGGCCTGTTAATTAGTAAGAAAACGGGACAAAAGAAAGCATGAACAAACTGGTCTGTCAGCTTCTATTATCGGGAGCTCTGGAAGAGGAAAACAAAGGCAACCTTAATTGACCCTCTGAGTGAAGTTTTATTTCTTTTTTATTAATCACTTAAATATACCCAATTTCTCTTATTTTTGTGTCTGGCACTCTCAGCTGTTCCTTTCGCAAGCCTACCTTGCTTTTTAAAGTACAAGAGCCGCCCACGATTTCACTCTGTTGTGGCAAATTTGCTTATTTAGCCTTAATTCTTTTATCTGCCATGCTTGCATGGGCAGTCCTCTGTAAGCCCTCACTTTTCAGGTGGCTTGTTCATGGTAACTTGCTTATTGTTTTGTCTAGTGTCTTCCTGCTTAGTTTTTCTTTGTCCTGCATTTAAAGCCTGGAACACAGCAAACCGCTTTTTGGCCATCGAAAGCTGCTGGGCTACCGGTGAAAGACGGTGGCAGCTGACTGTCTGTCGGGGCTGCTGTTTCTGTGACACAGTCAAATACGGTCGGTCGCCATCGATGCTGTTTTGGCCAAATGAGCAAGGTGAATTGGCGTTGAAGCTAGTTGGTGAAACTGAGTTCTCTAATTGGGCTGTATGTCAGCCATCACCTCTAGTCGTACCGGTGTGTTCCAGCAATTGTTGGTTGGCTTTGGTTGGCGCTAGTTTCTGTTGTCGGCTTGGTGTGCGGCCAGTGTCCGATGATTTGCAAAGTGAGTCCTGCAGATACCTTCTAAGTGCTGGGGTTTCCAGTTCTTATCCTATTAATGTATGCAGGTCTGCATCGTTTCTTTGATTGTTATTGGATGTTGTTCGTAAAATACAAAGAGTTTTGTTTCGTATTTGTTCCCCATAGTTCTTATGTAGCTTTTTATGGTATTTATGTGAATATACTTTAGTTCTGTTGATGATCGACAAATATTTCGTTTCCCCTGGTGGTGTGAGCAAATTTTTTTCTGATACGTACACTTAATGCTGTACTTTTTTTTCTAAATTTAAATTGCTTAAATTGAAAGTATCTGAGTAGTGGGAACGGTGTGGAATGTATACTTTAGTCTTTGAGCTCAGAAGGTTTTAGTGTCCATCTCTCATCTTGACTACCAAAATGAACGTTGTTTACGGCAGCCGGTGTCCTCCCTTCTCCCACATAACAATCACGAAAACGTGACGAGGACCAGCTTATTGAGTATATTTAGAATGTCCGTCTGGAACCACTTTTCTCAGATGAAATAGCCCAAGTCTTTCCTCTGTTTTACCTCTCCTGCCATTAGTTATGACATATGTGATGTCTTAGAACGTATAAGTTGTCTGCAAAAACACAATTAAAAGTCATGCGAACAGTTGGTATTTTTATGTTCTCTCAAAGCCTTGTGTAAATATTTGAGATGTTTTACTCTTGCTCTTTCAAATTGAGTTGAAGCTTCGCAAACCGCCCTGTGAGCAAGCAGCCATGTTGCAGTCGCGCAGTTCTATTTCAGGTGAAGTGTTTTTTGGCTACTTTCCCATACAGTGGTGGCAGCTCGGAAATGCCTGGCCCTCAGCTGCACCAAGCTGCCCGATACAGGGCCCGATTTGTGGTGTTCAGGTGTTGACGGGTCTGCGGCGCCTCACGCTGGCACTCTGAGAATTCAGAGAACAGATGCCGCTGGTCTACACAGTGCACACAATAAATCTCTCCGCGTTGTAAATATTGACGTATGACGTTCGTGTCACTTTGAGCTGCTGTGGAGCACATTGTGTGGTGATAATTAGCTATTATTGTGCCGACACTCCTGCAATCGCTCATTTGATGGTCTAGTTAAATAATTAACACTGTTAATCAGTCGCATAATTTGGGACTTGAAGTTTATCAAAAAGAAATTGCTTCTCTTGATGTCATCTGTGACTAATGTGTGAGTGTGGCCTGCAATGGGTTCGTGCCCCATACTAGGTTGTTCCCTGCCATGCGCCCTTAGTGTCCAGGACAGGATCCGGACCCCCCGTGACCCTGAATAGGACAAGTAGTTTCATAAATTGGATGGATGAAAGGATGGAGATCATCCGTGGAGCTTATACAGTTAACCAAAATTCTGATTGTTGCTGAACTAGTAGTTTACCCCTTTTGCCAGAATTTGCCATAAACCAAAATTAGACTTGTTAACATTCAAACGTCATCGCCTTCTCAGTCAATTTCAAGCGCATTTAAAAAAATTTTTTTTTTTTTTCGGGCCTTGGGAAAAAGATTTGCTGTGAATTGCTATGAAGCTCTGTGAAAACACAATAAATCCCAGTGCCTGCCCCTCATTCGCCTAAAAGCTGAATGCTTATCTAAAGCAGGGGGATTTCCTGATGGGATTTGGAAGATTTATGGAGGTAAGGTTCTCTAACTCACGCTGGGTATCCTTTGGGGTTCCTTCTGCATTTGTATACTCCGAATCCTTTCCTCAACTTGAAAAATGGCCCCATCTCTTGCAATGGGAAATAAATCCAAAGATTATTTTGGTTTTGCATTGCGAGGAGTCATCAGGCAATGTGAGTTATCTTGTTGTAATCACTCAGTGATTTCATGAATATTAATATCGTGATTTTCATGAAACATCATTGGCCCTAAACCCAAGGATATTACGCATGAAGGTTCAGCGTTACTAACTCGCGTATATCAATGCACTAAATACTTTAGTGAATGAACAAGTGTTGCGATGGATGGTTTCTGGCAGGTGAAGAAAAATCAGTGTAATTAAGCGCCGTGACATGCCTGCCATTAACAAGGATTAGAAAACTTGTAAACTATGTTTAAACATATTGCATATGTGTGTATATGAGATGTCATGCATATCCAAACAAAATCATTTTTGCAAAGGATTTTCAGTCATAATTTCAATTTATATATGAAATATTATATGGGCCAAAACCAAATTACACAACACTAAGCTTTGGCCCGTTAATTTTTTTGCCCAGAAGTGTACAGCTTATTCAGTGCAGTGCAGTGCAGTGACAGTGGCTGTTTGTGGTTCAGCTGGTTAGGACTGATCAGGTCACCGGTTCGAATTCCATGGTCTACAGAATAGTGACACTGCCATTGGGCCTGTGAGTAAGACCCTTAAACCCACCGAAAAATGCACCGGATAAATGACACCTAAGCTATGTTCTTACCTGTATATGTGCATGTATGTCTCAAAGGAGAGCAAGACGGGACATTCAAAAACTATAGAATTTCAGTTTAACTGCACCCATACTTCTATACAATGAAGAATGAAAGTATTATTTAAATTTTTGTTTCATTTTTTAAAATTTTATTTCAGTCTTGTGGCAAGCCTGGAGCCTGTCTCAGGAAGGCCAGAGGGTTCTTATGAAAGAAACCTAATATGAGTAGAAAGACAGACTATGGTAGTGTTTCCCAGTCCGGTCCTTGGTGACCCACAATCGGTCAACTTTTTTGCTCGGCAGGTGGGAGGAAGCAAAGACGTGGACTATCTGTGAATCCCCAATGACCGGAGTGGGAGATGCTGCTGTAAGGTATTGCTTAGAGGTGGAAAGTTCTGGACCGTGTAAATCCTGACCAAGATTTTGTTTCAACCAACCAGTTGGATATGAAGAGTCTCATTCACAGAATACTCAACTGCTTGGTTGAAACAAAATCTTGGTCTGGATGTATACTCTCTGGATGTGAACTTTCCACCTCTGCCATTGATTTACTTCACGCTTTCAGGTTACAGAGAATTCTGGGGCTGTGTGAAGGTGTCGTCAAGGGTTGTCTGGTGCGTCGCCACACCGAAGCCCCATACGAGAAATTTTTGGCATGGAAAAATCATGAATATTTCTCTGTTGGGTAAAAATGTGCTTCACAATGTCCGATCCCTGGCAGTGCCCCAAACAGCCTCAGCGTGGTCCTGGTCCTCTCCACATGCCTTTCGTGTTCTTGCTAAAGTGTCCATTCATTTCGTTTTTTTTATTGTGTGTTTTACTTTTCTCCTGACATGCAGAGATCGAGCCATGGATCCACAGGTTCAGGAAAGAGGGAGCCGTGGATTATTCCCAGCTGACGTTCGACCCAGGACAAAAGGAGCTGGTTGTGGGAGCCAGGTAAAACATTACCCCACCCCCCAAAAAATGAACATATTAGAAGACTGCTTTACTACGTTTAATGTGTATGAATTTCAAGTTGTTTTGTACAGAAATGCGTAAATGTTCTAAATGTGAACAAGCGTGAAAAGGCAGTTCCCTGTACAGTTGGTTGTGCTGCATATTCTTTTGATATGTCAATTTAACTGGATAGTGTTATTCAGTTCTATGTTAAAATTATTTATTCAAATTAATTCTCTGATATTAGTATCCTAATGTAAGTCCAATGTGGGAACTTTCTTTAGCAAAGTATGTGATGCTAGCTGATATTACATATGGCAAAAAAAATACATATAATATATACACATTTTGTGCATGTGTGAGTGACTGGTGTGTGAGTGTGCCCTGTGATGGGCTGGCCCTCCATCCTGGGTTGTTCCCTGCCTCATGCCCATTACTTCCGGGATAGGCTCCGGACCCCCCGCGACCCAGTAGGATAAGCGGTTTGGAAAATGGATGGATGGATATACACATTTTTTTTCTTAGTTGAAAAGTGGAAAAGGTATTTTTAAATTAATATTGGCACCGTTTTTTCTTGCCAAGATACACCAGAAATTTTCTTGTTTACAAACGTGCCATCAGTTAAGGATAAAAAGGTTATGTTGACTGTTGAAACAGAGCTGTTGTAAGTAGCTTCTCCATGCCTGTCAGGGAACAAGGAATAAGAGGGACATGCGTAATATCCTGGGGTGACTATATAAAGGTCTTAGAAGATATTGCTGGAGTCATTCTGTCAAATTGACATGCAAGGATAACTCATCATGTACCAGCTGACACGTAATGAATGTTTCTCTAGAAAGCGCTCAAAGAGGGTTATGCAGAGAAAAGAATGGTAATTCCTGCTGTTTTGGTGTTGGATCTCACAATGTGGCTCTATTGAGAGAATAAGCCGCATGTGGTCTACCGGTTGAGGTAAATACCCTTTCTGTGGGTTTATTTTTGTGTGTGAAGTGTATTTACAATAAAGTGTACTTATTTGTGCATTAGGAGAAAAGTATAAATACGTAATCAAAATGTCTGTTCAACCCAGCTGCCTATTTTTCATTTTCTCACCAGTGGATTCACATGAGCTGTTGACCACCATTGATTTCTCATAAGGATTTTGAAGTTTTTGAAAGTTAATTTAGTTAATTTAATTAAAGACCACATTTTTTCCTCTAGGACTGCCCGTTTCCTATCTTTCATCTCTGACCTATCTAACCTGACACCTCACACAGAAACACTGCTTTGCATAGAGCAGTGCACGTATTATCACGGACAATTTCAAGACAAATCATTTGTTATGTATCAGACTCGATCTAGAAAACCTCTGTCTCCAAAACACTGTGTATGGCTGAGGCAATTTGACATTTACGATGACGGGGAACGTAGCACTGCAGTGCTGTACATGCTGAAGTATAATCAAATATCATCAGTTTTGTTTAAATGCATATATAAATGATTGAAATGTTGAATTCATGGGCCAGTACAGTTTTCGACTAAAGTACTTCTGAAAAATACTCTTTAAAGATGAGGAAATTGACAAAAATGGGGGGAAAAAGGAACAGTTACTCTTAACTTCCAACCATTTTCTCTGTGTAAGTTGATGCTTACAGATATGTTTATTTTTCTGAATCATAAGCTCAGAAACCAATAGAAGAAGAAATCCTGCAGTTTGCTTTTCTAGATGGAAAGTTTAGGAACAGAACTGTTTTTGTGCAGTGCATAATGGCGTATTTCATAAATCCGCGGAGATAATAGTGGAATTTCATTCATCTCCTTATCCCATCTTGTTCTCTATGAGACATACAGACAGGTGACAGCAAGCTTGGGGGGGGGGCAGATCCAGAGAGTAAAAGTCCAACCAGTTAAATACTCTTTGACTGTGACTTCTTATGGTCAACTAGTTGGTTGAAACAAAATTCCGGTCTGGACTTGTACTCTCTGGGCCTGAGTTAATCAACTCTGGTAGCAGCACAGGGGCTTCGGGGCAAGGGCCATGTATCAGTCTGCTGGCCCTAGGATTCAAACACATGACCTGCCTTCTGATCACAGACATAGCATCCTAACCTCCCCTCTGAAAGGGCAACATTCCACCCCCCGAACAGGGGGTTGAACTGTGGACCCTCAGATTAAAATCTGATGCTCTAGCGATTGAGCTACCAGCCTCTTTGCATTAAACATCAGAGCTGTTTATCAGCAATCGGCCTTTGCTGCCATATCACTGAGTGACCAGGCTCCCCTTGTGCTGTCAGAGTCATGTGACCTTGGTGCAGTTGGAACCTTGACAGCCGTTGTCACGGCGAGGCGTAAGGGAATCCATTCAGAACAGCCCCCCGCATTCTGCCGCAGCTGCTCCGCCTTGCCTCGATCGCCGCGGTTTTCTTGGGTGGGCAAGCTCGCCCTGTTGCCCCCCAGATGGCATGTCCTCACTTTTCTGGGGCACCGGGGGGGAACAATGACAGAGGCGACCCGAACATACAAAATCGACGTGCATTTTATAGTTGAATTTAATCAAGACATATCGGCATATGAGGATTGAATGGTAGAAACAAAATACCAGAGCTAGAGAAGGTGAAGGGAGCTTTGGATTTTACTTAAAAAGCTCACAAACAATGCATTTCCCCAGGGAAAACAAGACAAATGATTTAATTCGGGGCGGGGGGCGAGGGGGTGTAACAGTAAATGCATTTGAATGGATACAGTACGTTATTGCTGTTGTCATCCATTTTTATCAAACAGCACTTTAGCCAGCACCTGACTGTGGCCAGTGCTGCGTTTCATGCTGGACGGGAGATCAATCTGGCTCGATACCCTCTGATTTCCCCGACACCGGCAACAAAGCGGAGGCGATGTCATACGAGGAGCAAAAACATACTCTTATAGTAAAACCTAAACAATAGCAAGATCATCAGACTTTAAACACGTTTTGTTTTCTTGTGTATCAGCCTGATTATGTGTGACTGATGTACAAAGATGACAAAATACTTTATCCTGTATTTCGTGTAAAAATAACGTGATTTAAAAAAAGGCAAACATGGTATTTGTGCTTGGAAAACTGTTCAAACAAGAACAGAATCGTTTTTTTTTTACATGGTAGTCTGAGAGTTATGTACTGTATGTAACACGCAGCATATTAAATAAGCAAGGATGGGAATAGTATTTTTATTCGCGTTCACATGTGGCGGCATTTTAATTAAGCACTGATATTGATTTTCAGTACGTGTTTACCTCAGAGGAAGCACTTCTCCCTGATAGTGTCATAGTTACTCATCCAGAACCTTCAGTCCTCTCTCTTTGGGATGTTATGGCGCTCGTGGTTTCCTGTAAGTCTCAGTTCAGTTTTATCGGATAATATTTTCTGATGTCACTGACAAAGGCAGATTTCCACGGCACTGCGCAAGGTAGAGCAATCCAAGTGTCATCTTAGAATCACGCACCTGTATTTAACCACGCTTAGCGCACCCAGATTAGTGTTAATATACGATGACGGATAATATCCTCGTTCCTTAGACAGTTCAATGCATCAAACAAATTTAATATGCCTTCAGCTGTCACATGAAATTGCTTCTGGCTCTTTTCTATGAGGATTTGAGCTGAATGCCTTTAGAAGATTCTACACGCTTTTCACCTGCTGTGTCGCTACAGGGAAATTCAGTGTGTTGTAGGTCCCTGGTCACTTTGGTCTGATCTGACCAGCTGGGCTTTGCCACTTGATCTGTGACCCTTCATTCCAAGTTCTTGGTGCTGTTGTTAATTCGAATTCTGATTCTAGAAGCTTTAACTTGATTAACTTCATAGAGCGAAATTCTAGTGCATAGAGCAGCGAGCAAGTTGAGCACAAATGAATGCATTCAGTGCGAAAGAGTACACACAGTGCAAGCAAAAAAAGTCACGTAGTGCAAATTACACAAAGCACTAATAGAATCCCAAGAACAGGATAATCCGATAATATAAAATAATATATGAAATAAATATTAAGTGGGGAAAATATCTTCTGTGGGCCCAATGGTGAAATCACTCTGCTGACTCTTAGATTTAAAGTGGTGACCTTCTGTTGACAAGCATGGTGTCCTAACCTGCTATGTCACACATTATTCACCTCCTCCGACGATGAATCCCAGTGACGAAGGTGTAGGGGGTGGTTATTAAGTAGGAACTGCAGGGTGGGGTTTTGTGTGTCCCATCTCACTCGCAGACGTGCTGCTCGAGGCCGCTGCTCCATCTGGGTGTGTGACTGCCCCCCCCCCGCGACTCCCTCATCTCATCTCGCCTTCCCCTCTCGCTCGCTCTCTTGTTCTCTCTCTCTCCTGCACGGTTACCTATCGCCCAGCCACGCAGCTCTCGCAAGTCCATAAGGTCCCTCCTGGCCTGATATGCCAGTACTTTTACTGGCCTCCCAGAGAGGTGTAGCATGTCCCACAGGCGAGTAAACGTGTGGGATTGCCCCAGTCCCAACGTGCCTTGGTGTCAGAGCCCGTGCTGCTCCCAGGTGTGCAGCCAGTGGGGATAATTATCTTATTTTAAACATCAAAATGAATGTTTCAATGGTGCTCATTACTATTGCAAAAAAAACAAACAAATCACAGCTGTTTTGCATGTTTGCTCAATATTTCCCAGTAATATTTATTTATTCGATTTGTTTATGTCTTCCCCCAGAAATCATCTCTTCAGGCTACATTTGGAGGACCTTTCCATAATCCAGGTGTGTGCACCATCTGCCTGAGCTGGTGAGATGCTGACACAGCGATTTTCAGTGGTGTCACGAGCTGCCCGAAGCAGTTTGGTGCCGAGAGGAGTTTCACTGCGGGGGGAGAGTAGCAGAGCACCTGTCACACCTCGGTCCCCTGCGAACGTAGGGTGTCCCAAAGCCACAGATGTTACCTAAGCAGCTTGCATGTGGATGGCAGCATTCACCAGGTTTTCTTCTACCTTAATATAATCCATCTGAACTGATGTCAGTTTCACAAAATATATTACTGTTCTCATATGTACTATATTGACATCAGTAAGTAAAAATGGTGAATTTATTTGCGTTTGTAACCAGTATGAAATTACGACTCCCAGTGATCCAAATATGTCTTTTGAAATGAGGTTTCTGTCATTTTAACTAAGAATGACAGATAAATTTATGGGATTTTTAATTATGTTTATATTACAAAAAACCGAGTAAAGTGAAAAGCTGTCATTGATTCTTCTTTGGATATGTGCATCTTCAGAGTCAGCCATTTTATAAGTATACTGTGGCATCACTTATTGGAGAAGCGACCTCGTTACTCTAAATGACAGCTTAGCAAGTGTCATTGTTCCTGCGTTTCTCTCAGAAGGATTGCTGACATTAATCACATGATGAAGTGGTCAATAAGCCGCTATGCAGTGTTAGGCCCGCTACGATTGGTTGGAAGTCGTTGGTGACGTGGCCTGCCGGCAGCCGGGGGATGGGTGGCTTGCGGTGGAATGTCTCGCTGTTCCTTCCCTGGAATGTCCCTCAGCGTTCATTGGCAAGTGTGATGGTGAAACCACAGTCAGTGGCAGTGCTCCACGATGTCCCGCAAATACGCTGTAATATCACTCTCCTGCAGTTGAAAAGACCACAAAGGAGGGGTCTGAGTGCTTCTTTTTCAAACCCCTGCGATTTGCTGTGGGCTGGAGTCGCAGTAAGCAAGAAAAGGCAACTTGTAGTCTGAGAAAATTTCTCAGTTCCACAACATGCCACATCAGCTGTTCCATCTCTGGACCCAGCTTATGTATCTGTGTACTGTAAATTCTGGGGAAATGTAAACATAAAGTTTCCAGCTATTTCTGTTAAATTCGTTTTGGGCTTTGGAGGGTTTATGCATGTTTGTGATGCACAATAGTCAGGTTGGCTGGGTGATGCATGTTACTTGGTCAGCCTCAGTTAATGCATACACACGGTGTCCCCCTGCCTTCCATACCTTTTGGCTTCCTGCTGTTCTGGAAGGACATACTCTTTCTGGTAGCTAAGCGCAACTACTCCAGCCAACAGAAGTAAACAGCGCTCAGACTCATTCAATGCACTCAAAATCGTTTAGGCCTGAGGCGGTTTTTAATACTGTTTTGAAGACTCATGTATATCAGTAGAACTTGATGGAAGTTTTATCCTTGAATTTATTTGTATCTTCAAAGCCTTTGGAGCACCCCAGAATCGATAGGAATGCCTACAGGAAGGATGATTTAAAGGCCTTTGGGCTGTTTTCCCGACTCTGTATATTATTGAGCTGCTCGCTAACTTTACACGGTGCCGGTCGCCCTGAATCACGAACAACAGCTGGCATTGATTAGCGGCAGTGATGCGCCAAGGCAGTGCGCCAGCGCCTCGCGGGTCCCTCGGAGGTACAGACGCAGCAGGCAGCCGGGACGCCCCGCGTGCGGCAGCGACAGCATTGCCAAAGTTTTTGTTGGACTGACTTTAAGCGCTGTCTTTATGATGGAAGTAGCATGCTTCTCTACAGTGACAGATGGCTAGTTTTTTCCATCAGTACTACTGATCAGGGATAAAAGATGAAGAAATGAAGTGTGGAGGCTCAATAGCACCACTAGGATGTGGGTTTGAATCCCACCCCAGCGGTATGTGTGTGGGGTTTTCCAGGTACAGTCGAACCTCGTTACTACGTACAAGACGGGATATCAAAAACATGTAAGTTATAAGCATAGAACGTTGTAACCATTTAGTGCAAGATGGATGAAAACTCACGAAATATCCATATAAATGATAAAACTTTAATAGAACAGACCCTTAAATTGACTACAAAACAAACGAACACATTATTACTT
>JAODJX010000035.1:6580090-6599187 GCA_026776945.1 Isichthys henryi | reverse complement strand
ATTTCACCATCACCTCAAGTAGACAATGAATTATTCGGTTAACATAAAAAGTATCTAATACTATTTGGGTACAAAGTAGCACTGAGCACCTGCCCCACCCCCCCCCCCCATTTTGAAATTCGAATGTTTTCAAGGCTTTGCAGGTTCTCCCCATTGACACTGCTGCTCACTGTGCGATTGTGTCCATTGTCATTCACAGAGGACAGACACATTCTTACCAGTTTAAATATTTAACGTTAATATGCCTAAAGTTGATGTAACGAACTGGGCTTTACCTGGATTTTCACCAAATTTTACTGCAATTGTATACTGGAATACCAGTCAGGTTATTAATCATGCTTTAATAGGTCAGAGTGATTAATCATAATCATAATTAATAATACATAAGTTTCGGCTTTTGAGCTATTTTAACTCTAAATGTCGTCACCCGAACACGTTGCAATCACCCCACTGTAATAAAACTCTAATGGCTTGAAGGACTTTAATCTGGGGTGGATTAAGAAGAGCAAACTGTCTGCTGTGTTCAGCTTTTTCAAGGAAGATGTGCTCAGAATGTGTTTCAAGGTTGATACTCTTTCCGAAGTGTTGGAAGCAAAGTGGACATTCACTCTGAATGGTATATTTACTGCAAACTAGCTACCATTGCATAGCAAGGATCGATAACTGCCTATATGCACACTAAATAATTTAGAGCACCCTGCCCTTGATCATAATTGGTTTGTTTATCCCGGTTTTCAGGTAATGCCTTGATCAATAATTCATTAGGCGCATACATTCACATTACTGTCTGTATGAATGTTGGCGTTATTGTTACAGTCATTTTTATATGTTTGATAAAAGCTAATAACTATTTTTGCTGCAAAGATGGTTTTCATCTCTACAGCAGTAAATCCTGTCTGATGTTGTGCTTTTCTTCTCCAACAGGATGTTGAATGGCAGTGTGATGAATTCACCAAAGCGGCTTGTTTCAGTCGGGGCAAGTCTGAGGTGGGTCACTTACGCTGGGGTCTGTGTCATCTTGAAGTGCTCAAAATGTATGTGCCGTCTGTTTTAATTTGATAAATTTTATTTGATGATGCATGCGCTTTCTCACTATTGAGCCTCTATTGAGTGTTCTTTTTTTAAAGCAGCCCTTTCCCTGACCGTGAATTTGCACAGCACTCATATTTTTTCCACATGTGTTCTCTCTTGACTACCAAAGTGTAGTTGCTGAATGAAACACTCCTGACACTGAAGTATGTTTAGCTGGTGCTGCTCTTTTCCAAAAAATGCTTAAAAAAAAATGGCGGAATGTTCTCGGTTTGTGGAGCCAGTCTTTCCGACTCGGGTGCTTTGAGGCTAGAGGAAGAGCACTGTTATCTTTAAATTTGTGGCTGGAGGCGGGTGGGCGGCGGTGCAGGAGCCTTAGACAAGCTGCATTTTACTCCAGTGCGGTAGCTTTTTTTGACTTGGGACTGTGCTTACAGTGCCGGCTGTTTACAAGGAGAGTAGTTGGTCCCTGGCCTTTACTGGCCCAGTAGCCTGTATTATGTCAGTGGCCTGTGACTTGCCAAGGCACGTTTGCTTCTACGGCACAGCAGTTTTGGATATATGACGGGCTCCTTTTCGTTTAACGCTCCGTTTAGAGGTCGAGATTGACGAGCGGGCGGTGTGTTTACGTTCAGACTTCATACCGTTGGGAAAAGCGGCTCTGGTTTCTGGTCTGCGTGTCCTGACCCTTTGTTGACCCCACGTGGCTCGTGTTCCAGAACCTGTCTGGCTCCCTTTGCCTGGGTCTGAGCGACAGAAGGCCTGTAATAAGCACAGACACACAGCCTCACTCTTGATATATGGAGTATGATGTTTCTCCAGAGAATCGATTACTCCCTCTGGCTCTTTTGTGCGTCACTTTCCATGCGTTTCGTTAACTTTAACGCTACAACTCAATAGCAGCATAACATATCTTTTAAACGTTCACTGCGGTCAGGTCACATGCTTTTCGTTAACTTTCATGGTACAACTCAATAGCAGCTTAATGTATCTCTTAAATGTTCCTCAAAGTGGGTTAAATTGGTGTATTCCTTTATTAATAACCCGTATTTTGGTCCTTATCTTATAAATACACCCTAAGCTTTGATCAAAGCTGCTAAGCATCAGTGATAAACTGTTGGTTGTTTTGCCACCTGTAGAGCTGTGGCATCTGCCTTGATGGTTAAATGTAATTTGAGCTGCTTAGCAGAGAAGGACCCGTCACACTGGCTAAATGAGATTAAATCCCTCGGATTACTTTGTTTGTACTACAAATTGCATTGAGCAGCTGCTGTATTAAACCATGGATCTTTAACATCTGTCACAGGCTTTTCTTTATGGGCTCCGTCATAGGATTCTGATTAGCCCACGTCTGTCTATTTGCGAAGTAAAAATTGTCCATGGAGGCACATGGAAGATATAAAAATGAAGTAATCGTTCTGGAAGTTCAGCGATGTGCTATGTTCATCCGCATTCCTCTCGTTTTAACGCCTGCAGTTTAACAAGACGATTGCCAAATCCCATACCTGCTGTTTGCAGCACCTGTGAATGTTAGAGATACTGTGCAAGAGGTGGATCGAATGAGTGAAGCACTGGGGAAAATTATACTTTGCTAAAATACAGCATTGCTGATTTTTTTTTTTTTGATGTTTTTCTTTTTTGCTCAGTGGTTTTTGTAAAATATAGCATTGTCTTATCTAGAGAGAGGCTTAAAATATGCCTGTCTTGAGTTATCTGGTGGTGAGCTTGTTGCTTTTGCTAACAGTCAACAATTTGCTATTACCCGTCAACAATTGTGTAAACATCGGAGTACTCATGATATAGCTCAAACTTTTTCTGTTTGTTTTTATTTTTCCTTCTTGCAGGACGAGTGCCAGAATTACGTCCGAGTCCTGCTTGTTAACGGAGGCCGTCTGTTCGCTTGTGGGACCAATGCATTTACCCCGATTTGCACGAATCGCACGGTAGGAGATGCCGGCTTGATTTGGTCTGCCTGTTGATCTGCCTGTTGATCTCCAGATCAGCATCAGCAGCGTTAGGGGCGCCGGGGGCAGGATCTGAGTCACTCTTGCTGCCTGTCGTGATGCTGCTGTAAATCTAATTGCTCTCAGCGGCAGCGTCAGTCAGACATGGATACCCTGACAGATTCAGGGGGCCCAACGGGGGTCCTTGAATACGTAAAATATGAGGGGGGGGGTCAAAATGACATTTTATCAGGGGGGCCCAGAATTTCCAAGTGCGCCTCTGGCTCTCAGTCCAAGTTAACCAGTAACTTTTTTTTTCTTTGCTTAGGATAAAATGGGAAGGCACCTTTTGTTTTTTTTAAGAGGCGTTAGCTCTGGAGAAATCATGATCTGCTTCTGGAAGATGGCAGTGTCTAGCTGAGAGCGATGACAGGCCTTGGTGTTCTGTCCCTGTGTGTTTAAGGTAGCTGGTAATCTCACAGAGACGGAGGGAAGACATTCACAATCCCGGTACATACATCAGGCACAGACCTCAGTGCTTACATCTCCGCACTGCTCAGATCATCGGCGGCAGTCATCCACTCCCCGAGAGCCGGCGGTTTCTGTTTGCGCCGTGCCGGCAGTGAGTGGCTCGTCTACGGTGTCAGGAACTGGAGGGAAGGCAGGATGTGAGCCAGCTGGGCAGGCAGAGTAAATAGCGTGGCGGCACGTGTCTCTTAATGTTACGGACAATAAAGCCGATTGCTCACAGAAAAGGGCAGCGAGGCAGTAAAGTCGGAGTGTATCGCTTAAGTGCAGCTGCCCACATCCTGAAAGGGAGCCTTTCAACATCCGTTATTAACGTGCGGGACAAGCGCGGCCCTGTCATCTGTGAGGACTCAATGGAGCCCTTTATTTTAAAGGATAAGTAACTCTCGGCTGCTGTCGGCAGGCAACGTGCCTTGTTTGTTTAGTTTGGTGGGGGATGTTATGTGTTTGAGAGACTCAAAGCCAAAGGTTATATCACATTGGCAGCCCTCACTCTGAACTAGTGAAGACCCATCTACTAGCTGTAAGCAGGTGGGGTGCTGTTTAACGACATGGACTCACTAGTTTGTAGGTTTGAGTCTCACCGCAGTAGTACTCATGAGTAGATCTAGTAACCAGCATCTAGAATCCATACTAGACCATTCTTAAGGGGCTTCAGACACCCCATGCTTTGTCTTAGCCCACCTGAAAAAGTATTTCTTTAACTTCATTTAGCAATTTGTCCTGTATTTTTGTACAAGCCACTCTAAGGGTCAAATCCTTGTGTCGACCCTTTTCAGGAACGAGGTACTTAGCTGAAATTGCCCCTGCAAAAAAATATTTTTTCATTGTGTAGAATGCGCCACCCGAGGAGCCGTGACTGCGGCACTATCCGCTGTCATGTCTCCGAGTTGCACCTCACTCTAGCGCAAATCAGCCCCCCAAACGAACCTGCCATTCCTGTTTGCGGGTTCCTGATGAAAACCGTTCGTCTTTTAACAGATGGCATGGAGCAGATTTAAAACCGCACGCTGCGGGCCAAAACAACCGTCCATCCATCAAAGGGGTGACTTTTATTTGATCAGCCACGTAGCAGAGCCACAATGAGGGAATAATGACTGCGAGCATGAACAGGCAGGCACATTAAGGCTGACACATTTCTTCCCCGCTACCTGGATCTGATTCTACCGAGAGCTACAGTGTTAGTTCACCAGAATAAAATAAAGAGGCGGACACCTTCTAAGTGACACATGGCCCACCTTCTACTAGCACTGTGGAGCTTTATCTAAGAAAATGTCCTACCCTTTCCGAGTCTGAGTCACCTCTTTTTTTATTATTTTTTTAGTTTTTAGTCATGCTGTTGAATATTTTTGCCTCTAACAATTGGATTTGGCAACATGCCGACAATTGAGATAAATGGCACGGTATGCAATGAAGGACTTTAATCAATGTGTTTTCTTTGAAATTCAGCGGGGTGCTTGTATGGATATGGGCACATGTTGTCCAGTGGACAAGACAGACATCTGCTGATATACTATAAAGCTGTTTTGTTTTCAGAAGAGAAGGTAAAATTTCTGAAGAGAAGGAACATTTGCAGTAGGTCTTTTGTTCAAAGAAGATGCATCTCTCTGTGCACTTGCAATGCATTAAAATAATCACCACTGATGCATTAATTTTGTGGTTTTGAGAAGTGGGGAGGTGCAGTCACTAAAGGTCATATGCCAGAAAATCACCTTTGGGTGCTTTTCCACCACACCAGGTACCGTACTTTTGCTACTTTAAGAAAGTACTTCAAGGTTTTGGTTTTTCACTGCAGTAAAAACTGGTACCGGCACTCAATGACATGAGCATGAGGCAGGGGGTATTTTCTGCTGAATTAAAAAAATGGTTGTAGTATAATATAGGGGTGGATGATGTTCAATATTAATACCTAAATCGCATTGTTATGCAATTGCAATTCTTACATCACTAGTAAGCTAAATTAAGATTCTTTCTTACTTTCAATTCTGTATATGGATTTTAGTGCAGGGAGTCCCCGGCCTCTTTGGACGAAGCTACTCTGTAGCATCAAAGAGAGGCGATTGCTCATTCTGGTTACAGAGCTCTGACTGTGGTCATCTACACCCCCACTCTGCAGCTGACGAATCTGACCGAGATCCATGAGCAGATCAGTGGTATGGCCCGGTGCCCCTACAGCCCCCAGCACAACTCCACAGCCCTCATCACCTCCACTGGCGAGCTCTACACCGCCACTGCCATGGACTTCTCGGGCCGGGACCCTGCCATTTACCGCAGCCTGGGCGGCCTGCCCCCTCTACGCACCGTCCAGTACAATTCCAAATGGCTCAATGGTGAGAGGAGAGGGCAGGGCCAGTGAAAGGAAGAGGTGGGGGTCAGTGAAAGGAAGGGGCAGAGCTAGTGAAAGGAATGGGTGGGGTCAATGAAAGGAATGGGTGGAGCCAGTGAAGGGATGGGTGGGGCAAGTGAAATCTAAGTAAATGTCACCGAGTAACCTGATCTCCGTCATCATAAAGACAAACTGCACTCTGGCTACTCTGAAATGCTCCTGTGGTTTTGTGACATTGGATCGACGTCCTTAGACATGCTACCATTGAGTGTGGATATGTGGGTCAATAGTTGATTAAGGTACATGATTATGCTTTTTAAAAAAGAATTCGTTAGACATGAAATTTCTCATTTTTTCGGGGCATTTATTTAATCATGTAAAACCCGTTAGGTCACACTTCGGCATGCAGTCTGATACTTTATTCTGCCCAAATTCAGAGCCCAACTTCGTGTCGTCCTACGACATCGGGAACTTCACATACTTCTTCTTCCGCGAGAATGCCGTGGAGCACGATTGTGGCATGACGGTGTTCTCACGCGTGGCCCGTGTGTGCAAGAACGACATTGGCGGCCGCTTCCTGCTGGAGGACACTTGGACCACCTTCATGAAAGCGCGCCTCAACTGCTCCCGGCCAGGCGAGATCCCCTTTGAGTACAGCGAGCTGCAGGGCACCTTCTACCTGCCCGAACTGGAGCTGCTCTATGGCATTTTCACCACCAACGTGTGAGTGGTCTCTCCCCCGGTCCCACCTCACGTTTGGCTGTTTGCCGTTCTGCAGCCAAGTCTTGCATGACCCGCTACACCAGGTCACTCGCCAGCCATTAACCAAACATACCCAGCTTGCATCGTTCTGCTAATTTAGTTGCTTGGCAGGCTGCTTAAAGCTTAAATACATATGCCGCTAAACTGTTTATTCAGGTGGCTGTTGCACTGGAGCACCATGGGATATGTACTTCATTTAGCGGCACGACAAAACTTTCCAGCAGCCCGAACCTGCAAACTTTACCGGCAGTTAGGATTCCTCAGCAATCTTACTAACACTGCCCAACCAGACACTGTGTCAAACACAATTTTGCTTCCCAGTTTCTAACCTGTCAAATGCCCCCAGTAACAAACAGAGAAGCTCGCAGTTTTACATTTTCATTTAAGTCTCCATTTATTCATTTGGCTGATGCCTTTTCCAAAGCATCGTGTTGGTTACAGGGATAAAGTTATACACCGCAGTCGATTAATACTGTTGAATATTAATCAGCTGGTAGTTGTGTAACAGCAAGATCTTAATCTTTCATCTTTTGTTTGCATGTCCCGCTTCTTAATATTTTATAGAACTGGGAGGGATGCTAATACCGTGCTTTACTCTGTGCAGGAATAGCATCGCAGCGTCTGCTGTGTGCGTTTTCAACCTCAGCGCCATCACCCATGTGTTCAGTGGGCCCTTCAAGTACCAGGAGAACTCGCGGTCGGCCTGGTTGCCCTATCCAAACCCAAAACCCGACTTCCAGGTAAAAATTCTGGAGAACCCCGGCACGCTGTCAAGCTTTTTATCCATTTTAGTATGTAACTGCAGTCCAGCTCACTTTTAGGTGTGTAATACACACAAATTAACAGATTTTCCTCCTCTTAGAACTAACATGAGCCTAACATGGGAGTACAAGCTAAATGCTATCTAGTCTCAAAATATGTTTTCCTATTAAATATAGTAGCATGTTAGTATGTTTCGTGAGTTGTCAGAACGCGTCAGGGGGTGCTTCCGCTCAGCCATTTGCAGATTAAGTGAGACAGTGGGGCTGAAACCGCTGCCGTTGAATGTGATTTAATTCTGTGTGAGGACTGAGTACAGCTGTGAGCTCTTGGGTTCAGAGAGTGTGATGGTGTGTGAGTGTTCTGGGATGAGTCCAAGAGGGACTTTAGTATCAGGCTGCATCAGCCGACTGAAAAAGTGGAAAAAAGCTTGAGAAAAAATAAATGCAAGTGTTAACCCAGTTATTTCATTTATGTGTGTGTGTGTGTGTATGTATATATATTCAGACACACACAAGAAGTACGTGATGTATAATGATTTCCATGTTGGTGTAAAGCTGATTTTGTATGTCTGTCATTGTGTTTACTTTTCACCCCAGTGTTTGCAGCCTCTATCTCCATGTATTTTTTTGAGTCACACTGGCACACCTTGTATAGCTAATCGGTACATTGAGTTATTTTACTAATTAAATCACTTCATTAATCGAGTTGGTGGTGAAATTGCCTGTAATGGCGATGGTGCCCCGAAGAGAGTTTTGGGAACTGAAGTGGTGTTCTTTTTGGAGAATAGAAATTGCTTTTAGTTTTTTATTCGGTTCAAATGTTAAATTGTCTTTCATTCTGAGCAAATATACGCTTACTATTGAGATAAATAGCTTTAAACATGTTTTTTTTTGCTTAAGATTTTCGCACAGCACTGTATATATCTTTATTGGTCACTGTCTGAAGGTTCGTCAAAGCACCCCTTTCAAAGTTGACCTCAGAGAAAGTGGATTCTCGCCATTTGACAGCATGGTGCTTAAAGCCTTGGTTGACATCTTCATCAAGAATTTGGCAGTGCCATGTGACTCGTTTGAACAGACAGAGATTTATGGTCTCCTATGAAGATGTAAATGTTTTGTCACATAGTCTCTCCACCCCCCCTCTTGGATATTGCGCTGGCGTATTTCCAAGTTATGACAATATTATTTTCATTCTCTCTCCCTCTCTCTCTCTCTCTCTCTCTCTCTCTATAAATGCAAGCTTGGGTTTTGGTTTAAGAGCAGCCAGTCAAGATTTTCTCTTTTTTAAAAACTGATTGAAGCTGACGCCCTGCAACTGGTAATTGTGGTATTGCCTGACAAGAAGGAGTTTCAGTTTTTCTTTTTACCTTCAAGGAACCATTTAGCTTTAATGGGACATTTAGATTCACACAAAATGCACACCCTCTTCATTTACAAGGCGATGAAGTGCAGACCGGACTGCAGAAATGACGCAGTAGCATATTTCTCATGAAAAGCGTCAGCTTCATACAGTAGAGGACAGATGTGCTGACAAGAACATAAAAATATCAGTTGAGGAGACATGACAAGGATGGGTGAAATGAAGACAATTGCATTAAGTTGCTTCCCTGGTAGCATGACGTGTGCCTTTGGAGGACGTCCAATTACAGCTTGACAGCCTTTAGCGGAGAACAACAGCATTAGCTCCTCTGATGCTGCCCTGACTCTACCGTTGCATCGAAGGAACGGGACCTTGCTTCAGTCTCTCATGGCAAAATGGGGCATAAATTGTCCCGTGGTCCAATGGGCTGCTTTTTAATTCCACTTTTGAATCTCAAGAAGCCAGCATCCTCCAGTAGCTTCTCTTCTGCCTCCTCTTTAGGTAGCGGTGCACCGATTCGCTCTAGATAAGTTCTGCGATTTTGAGTGCTGTCGTGGTCATGAATAGTTTTAAAATGTGAAATGTAAGCCAATGGGAAAAACTGTATAATCGTATAATGTCATTCTCATTTGAATTGTTAGTGTTGAATTAAAACAAAACATTGGATAAAATTAAAATGTTTGGTTACGATAATAAAAGCGGTGTAATTGCACTATAATTAGTATGTCAAATTTCTTGAATTGATAATGTTGAAAATTTCACTCGTCGACTAGACGACTGATTAAAAAGCGTTGACGTAAGCTCTTGCATGATGGTGTTTTGGTGCGGCTAATGTCGCTTCTCTTCTTCTTTCACTTTTGTTTTCTGTCTTTATGTATACTGCGGTAGTGTGGCACCGTAGATTACGGCTCCAACGTGAACCTGACCGAGAGGAACCTTCAGGATGCTCAGAAGTTCATCCTGATGCACGAGGTGGTGCAGCCAGTGGTGCCCGTGCCGTACTTCATGGAGGACGATGTTCGCTTCTCCCACGTGGCTGTGGACGTGGTGCAGGGCAAGGACATGCTGTTCCACATCATCTACCTGGCCACAGGTATGCCCCCCCCCTGCTTTTTGCGTCTTGTTTTTCAAGAACATTTGATTGATGATATGTTTTTTTGCCATTTATTGCCTTGGTAAAATGCCCTTTCGTGTGTCAGCTCTGTCCCAGAGCATGCCAAAAGCAGAATGTGTCAAAGTGCGATGTGTCACAGCTGTGACCACTAATCCATGTCAGGAGGGACAGTATGAGCAACTTCAGGTTTTACGTACTATTTTAAAACCGAAATGCTCTAGTTCTTGGTTAATTAGTTCAAAACTTGTGATTTTTACTGGTTTGTTTCTTTGATTGAAAGACTCATCCAGCTGTTTCACAGTGACATCAGTGACACATGCAAAATTATAGGAGACTGACCAATCGGCTGGCAGCAAGAACTAAATTAGGTGGTCACCCTAGTCACAGCACACGTGAGAAATGGCTACAATCGATATCGACAACATTCATTTGTAGGAGAACTAAGAGAAAGCAACGGCAGCTGCTGTTTCGCCCAAGTGGATTGTGGAGATTTGAATATGAGATATTAGTTTGCCCTTTTGTCTTGGTCTGTGTAGCCATCCCTGGTGAATTGCTGAGTTCGAGCGTGAGTAAATTCCATGGTTGATTCCGGATTAATTTCCCTGTTGCTGTGTAAGGAGGAAATGTAGTAGGGGAAAAAAATAAAATGTGGGGAGAATTAATTGCTCAAAAGCTGGTGAATAATTACGTGCCACTATCCCAACATTTTTTTTATTGATCTCGTATCCGGGTGAGTAAGCTTCGGTGGATTGCGGCTTGGTTACACCAGTTACAATATGTCATGTTGGTCATTTTTGGATGAGGTACGTTCTTCATTATACTGACCTGTTTCATCCCAAGACGATGATTTAAGAGGAACATATTTAATGGGCAACCATGTGGCAACAGAAAATATTCAAAGCGTTCTCCTACTGATGTAGATGTAACATTAACATATGAACATGTGCGATCCACATGCATCGTTGCTCCTCTCCTTGTAGAACCCACTGTAGCGTCAACCGAAACCTGTCGAAGTCTGGGCCAGTTGCCTGTCTAAAGCAGATAAGGCTGAAACTGATATACCGAACAATTTCTGGGGCTTAACGCCTTCGGAAGAGCCTATTTTTTTGATCAGTGAGGGCTACAAGCTGAGCTCCAACCGCTGATTTCTGTTCGCCATTGTTATTCCAGGTTACTGCAGGCGTTGCTTGAATTTATGTTGTCACCCTTGCTAAGATTATGGAATATTCATCACGATGCCCCCCCCCATAGAATTAATGTCCAGTGAAATTACCAGCATTTGCAATGAATTTTTTGGTGCTGGACAGATCCTGAAATTATGATAGTAAAGTCTGCTAGAATGGCACATAAAGTCAGAGTAGAAACATGTACTAATCAGGTTAATAAATCCTTCTTTTCATAGCGTTTTCTGGTATTTCACTCAATAATTCAACTCAATAATTTTATGGCATCCCTGAATTATCTGCTGAAGCCCAGAGCACTTATTTGTTCACTTAATTGTTCCGCATCCCCTAGCATGAATCCACTAGACCTGAACCGTTCTGGGCATAATGATCCAGCACAGGTCCTGAAGCCAATCCATCACCTCTCTGCCAAGCGGACAGACCGCAGGTGCTTTGTTTGGCGGCCCCCATACAATGTCATCTGGATGGCAAGCATGCGCTTGGCTGACAAATTCCTCCAGATTATTTCTAACTAGACGTATTTTCTAAAATGACGGTTGTTTGGCAGTTTTCTCATATGGAAGTACTTCGACATGCTGAATTGCTGTAGGTCTCTCGGGATCTTTGGAGAAATTGCAGTCATAGCCGTGAGTCAGCGCACCCCGCATCTCCAAACGAAATTGCAACGCATGAAGCTGAAGATGGAATCAGGTGACATTTGCGGTGGCTTTGAACATCTCTCAATTAACCGAAAATCATTTCTTTTAAAATGATTTGAGAACCTCTGCGTCAGAAATAACTACCTCGCCCTTTGACTTGTAGGCTGGCCCCGTATTAGAAAGAGGTGAAACAGCGGGCCGGTTTACTTTGAGAGAACTGGAGCAGATCAATGTTTCAGTCTGTAACGGGGGCAATAGGAGCTCGATCTGTCTGGAGATTATCATCTGGGAAAGACAACTGTCCCAGCATTAATGGGATCCTGTTTTATCACACTCCCGGATCAAAATTCCCTGTTCTCCTCCCCCTACTGAGAAATGTTGTCCCCCTCAAACAGATTACGGGACCATCAGAAAAGTGCTTTCCCCACTGAACCAGAAGATGCGCAGCTGTCTGCTGGATGAGATAGAGCTTTTCCCCCATGGAAAGCAGCAGCCAATCAGAAGCCTGCTGATCCTCCACAGTCGCAGCATCCTTTTTGTCGGCGTCAGGGACCAGGTTATCAAGATACCGCTCATGCGATGCAACTTCCACAGAACCCAGGAGTAAGTGCCTTCTCCCCATCTGCTCACCCTGTCCTTGCGGGCGCCTGGTTTATGAGATGCAGCAACAGTCGTTTGGTTGGATTGTTCCCATGAAGCTTTATTCACTTTGCCGCAGCCGATCGTGATAGCGCGCTTGGCGCCATTCGGAAATAGATGCACCCATAAAAAATGTTTTGTTGGCCCTTTCTCGTAAAAGATGCATTTTTTTCCCCGCACTTTGTTTCTTGCCGCTGGTGTGACAGTTACAAACAGACGTGGTTTTCGTCCGTTTGATCCGGCTCTCAGGGCGATTGAACTTGGCCAGTGGGAATGCAGACGAAACCATGAAACTTAATTTCTCTCTCAATTAAAAAGCCCCTTTAACTTTACGTTTTGTTATCTCGAAGATATAGGACCAGTGGCAGCTAACTAAAGGACGGTATCATTTCCTTCACAGACTCTGCCTCCATTCTCTTGTCTCACTGCTTAAATAATAAAGTTTATTAATTTAAGCGCCCCCCCCCCCACCGAATCCACATCATAGACAGTCCACTTCACTTCTCCTTTGTGTTTCTCCATGCATAATGGAGAACTGGGTATGAATGATTCTGGTTGTTCTAGTAAAAACCAACTGGGTGTGGTCTTCACTGGCTAATGCTAGTATTCTGTGTAGTCCAATGAGAAAAGACAAGGGCCCCCCAAAATGCATTATGGATGCCAGAGAAAATGTGCCAATATGTGCGTTACAGAGGATGTTATATAATTCTATCATTTTCATGGTACTTTGGGTCGACAGTAGAAAATTGTATTATTTTCTTGCCAAACTCTGTAGTTTATAAATATATCTAATAATGACATGTCAGAAAGACCAATTGGAAATGGAGACCAATAATATGCTTCCAGGGACCTCAAAGGATCATGGAACTAAGGGGATCGTGTCGTTCCTCCGCTTCACATTTTTGACATAAATATGTTGCGTGACATTGGCTCACCTTGCTTATTTTCTGTCACGGCGATGTGACTTTGTCAGTTTGGCAGTGGGGGGAAAGTGCTCTGGCTCGTTAAGCCTTACAGAAAGGAGGCAACGGCGCATAAATTTAATGTATAACGCGAGCCGCTGTTGCCGGCGGAGCGCCCATTAAGCCAGGCTCGTTGGCTGAAACAGTAAATGAAGCATAGCTGTTGTCCTTAGCGAACTTCCCCCCCCCCCCGACACCCTGCAGGGCGTGCATGGGGGCCCGGGACCCGTACTGCGGCTGGGACCTGGTTCTGAAGAAGTGTACCACTCTGGAGGAAAGCGTCAGCATGAGCCAGTGGGAGCAAAGCATCACGGGATGTCCGGTAGGTTCCCAGCCCGCATCGCTCACAGGGCCGTCACAGCATCGTAATAGATTGTCCTGGTTGCAGGACAAATGGAAATAAAATGTCGTAATAATCAATAAAATTGAAATCACCATGAGAAAAAAAAGAACTTGATGTTTCTCACCTATAAAAGTTGATATATCGTTCTGTCATGTGTCAAAGTGCAAAAAATCTATCCTGACAAATCCGTGCTCATAATATCTCGGAGTGTGAAGCATGCTATTTTAGAGTGTCCCTGTGAGCTAAAGGGAAAGCTCACAAGCTGGAAATCAACAGTGGGTGCATTTCTTCCACACTGATGATTGAGTATCTGGTGTAACTGATTATTAATCTAGACATGGTTACCCGAATACTGTTATTTGAATATCTGGTATCATTTAGCGCCCTGCATAAAGTAATTTCAACCCTGATACTTCTGAATATATTAGGGCATTGCAGATGAAAATATTTTGCAGACTGTTTTTTAACAAGGGGAGAAATGTTATTTCATAAATTTGGTCGTGTCTTACTAGAGAAGAATCCTAGAGCTGCACCGTGTGCCGTTGTTTCAACTGTTTTATGCTTAATTAATATAATTAACTAAACGATGGGAGATAACTTCTGAGAAGGAATCTCGTATGAATTTGAAAGGAACTGTTTGAAAGTTAAGGTGTAATGTCAGTCTTTTGAGATCTACGTGACCTGTGGTTTAGCCAGGGGTACTGCAGTGTTGATAACTGTCAAGAACAAAGGGTCCTTGGAAGGGAGGACCAATTCGCAGCCTTGAGGGTGATATATTTCGGGTCTGTAGCGGGGTTTTAAGGAGAGAACCATTATTCTGCAATCCCTTTTAAGGGAGCGTTGCATTGAAATGTAATTATTTTAAATTTTTCTTGAATAAATAGCAGTCTTGTGAAGTAATGTTGGGTAAATTAATAACACACTGCTTGCTTGACCCCCCGGTCACCCCCGTTCCCCAGAACACACATTGTTTCTTCCTTTGAAACTTAGCATATGGCTGTTATATTTTTATAGTTTTACGAGATGCCCGGAATGACTCATCGTTACGTCATCCCCAATTATTGATCCCATAGAAATGAGATCCATTTTATCCCAGGTTTCGCGAGATGCGGGGACAGAGGAGGTTGGGATCAAATCCCTCTACTCACACGTAAGCAGTTGACAATGATGTAAAGTACTTTTTTTTCTGTATGTGAGTGCGTGTGTGTGTGTGCGCATGAGAGAGAGAGAAAGAGAGAGACGGAGGGAGGCAGGGAGGGAGGGAGGGAGAAAGCGATGTACTATGGACTGGCTTTCTTAAGCTTGGCTTTGTTTTTTATTTTTGTTAGAAAGTAAAACTGTTATTTCTCTATAATTTGGCTCTCCTACCAATTACATTCTAAGTGCGTCGATAAAATTTCACAGGGCTCAGTTTAAATGCTACACTGTGGACAGTTTAGGCTGCCTGAGATCCCCGATGCCATTCACCAGCAGAAGCTCGATGAAGAACGTGTGTATTATGCTAATGCTCGTCCCATAACGCCGTTTGATTCAGATTTATACATACTGGTTTGAATAGTGCAGGGAATCTTAAATTTCAGTAAGTGTGCATTTCATTTGCGGAATGGCTTATCCTGTATGTAAGATGGGGCTCCTTAAACTTCAGCTGTCCTGCTCTTCTGTAGGTTCATTAAATCTTCTAATCAAAGCGTTGGGGGAGCCGGGAGCTCACAGAGCTGCAGTGTCCTGCAGAGCTATTATATCCACACAGTGAGTAACCTCCCAAAAAACGGGGAAGATTGTGATTTCCAAACATACTCAGAACCACTTCATCCTTTGAAAAGAACTGCAAATGTGTCCTGTGTAAATGTCACTCTAGTGACGTTTGGGAAAGTGCACTGTATTCTTTTCACTGTGTGTCTTCTGAATAAATGGAATAGATTATGAAAATGTTATATAATTTGGCATATTTTTTTTATTATTTCTCCAAATAAATAATACAGCTATTAACAGAATCCTAAATTTGCGTACTGACAAAACACTCGGTATTATTTTGAAAAATAATGTAGATTCATTATATTTGCAAAAATGTTTACAGGGAGTATTTGTGAATAGTGTTTGCAAACAAGGTAAAGGTCTGACCAAACAGATTGTCAACAAGCAGTTGCATGAATTTACTGTGGGATTCAGAATGAAGTACAGTGGAATGAGGTCATCTCTCAGTCTTTTTGACGGATTTTGTAGAACTGAGGCTCATGGAAATCTTGTTTCATTGTTAAGGTCATAAAAGATGGGACTCTGCTTTCTGGCCTTTCAGACTGAGAACTGTCAAAGGACCTGATGCGGAGAACCACAGTGACCTTGAAGACCTGCAGGGTCTGATGAGATCTTTTTGGCCAGATCTCAGTGCTGTTCTCCTGTCAGCGGTGTAATGCAGCACCAAGGCCTTGAACTTGGCTTGAGCTTCAACTGGTAGCTGGTGGAGAAAGACCAAGAGTGGAGAGCAAGAAGTATTTTTTGAAGTCAAAAACTTATTTTCCACTTGTGTTCTAGGTGAGATCTTTGACAGGACAGGTCAGAATCCCAGCCAGGGGCAGTTGGAGTGGTCTCAGCGAGAGGTGACTGAATCACGCACCAATAGTCAGATGAGCTATAGGTCAGTCTGCCTGGTGTTGTATATGCCTAACAGTTATAAGTGATGAGACACTGTGAGGCTCCTGTCAAGTATAGCACATAGGTTTTGTGAATTCCGGATGATTCTACTACAGAATTATGTCCTTCCCTAAAGAACATTTGTATAGTGTTGTATAGTTATAAAATTACCTTGAGGTACAAAAGTCTGTCCAGGAGAAAGTATGACTTTAACACAGAGAAAGTTTACTGGGGAACAGTTAGGATTAACACCTCACAGGAAGCAAGGGGATGGGTAATACGGTATAGTGTGTGAAGGAGAAAGGGGTTCACAAAGGGCATCGATTATGCAGGCAGTATTAGCTGGAATATTACTGTTCGGTAAAGAAAATAACATGGATCCACTCCGGTCATCAGATAACGTAAGCTAATATAGATAATGACGAGATAGAACTACAAAGAAAATGACATTTAATATGAAATTTCGATAGAAGTAACTCTAGAATCATTCTGAATTTTGTGAAATCCATATTATATTTGAAGACTATATGACACTTCTCCAGTGTGTCATATAATCATAAGATGGTGGAAATAAATGTTAAAGCTACCGTGACGCAAAGCCATAGAAAACAGACAGAGCACCAGAAGATGTAACGTGTAGCACCAATCTCACACCGACTCTAAAATCTCCCTTTTTCATAATAACAGACTTTCTCATGCTACAAATGGAGTGATCAGTTATTTTGACATGCGGAATATTGAGCAAGATTAGTTAAACGTGCTGATAGTACCTGTTAGGGCCAAGGCAGTGTAGGGTAATTACCCTCCTTAGTTTAATAGCAGCTAAACAAGAGAGCTTCTTACTGTACAGTCTCAGAAGGCAGGGATGGCAGTGGGTGGGTGTGGCAGTGAATGGGAAGGCAGAACTTGGCCAATGGCGGTAGCCAGAAGAGCCCGGGGTGATTCCGCAATAGGCTGGGTGATTGCAGAGAGGCGGCCAGGGCAGACTCTGACACGGAAAGGTGTCATGTCCGGCTGAGGTCTTTTTTGCAATCGAGGTTTGAAGAGCAGGAGGGTTTGATCTTGGCACACCCCTCTGACACTGGGGGTCTGAGATTCAGAGAAGCTGTGCCCCCCACCCCCACCCCCCCAGCCACAACCCGTAACGGGTGTGATGGGGCAGAACCAACTAGAACTGAGTAGCTTTTAGTCTTTTTTTTTATTTGTTTGTTTTGCGTTTCCATGAGGCTGGTGCCCATTTCTTTGAGCTTTTCCTGCTAGTCCAAAGGGCCAAAGGTGGTTCTAGAGCCTATTTAAGGAATCTTCAACCTCCTGACTTTATGTCTCAGCCCACCTAAAAAATAGTTTTTCTGAAACCATTCGGCGATTTCTCCTGCATTTTCATATACATTTCGTACCCCCCGCTCCGCAACCTTTATCATGGGCATCCCCCCTCCTCTTGGCAAATTTAATTATTTACAGCAGGGGGGGGTGACATCCCATTTTTCTTCAGGGGCTGATCCCCCCCTAAGGGTCAAATCCTAGAATTGCCCCTGCTAAGGTCATGGCAGGGGGGCAAATATTTGCACTGCAGCCGGGTGTTATCATATCCCGCCCCGACCCTCTGGCCAGCCTACACTCCTCGCACCAATACCACCTACATTTCCCACAAATTATACTTCACAGATCACTGCAGATGTGCCACTTATCCAGAATTGGAAGTGGTTAAAAAACGTGCAGTGTTGCGTAATTTTATATCAATATATTACAGTGTTTTTTATCTCTGTGATTGATAATCACCATTAATATAATTACCATGGAATTTAGATAATGAAAGTGCCGCTTAATGTCCACAAAGTTGCTAAACACGTAAGATTTTCTTCTTGGAATGAAATCAGTACAGATCGTACAGAAACTGCCATACAGTTTATAAGGAGTTTAAAGGCTGGATCTAAATACATGGTTTGTAAGCCATCAGATCAGGGTTCCCCAATCCGGTCCTCAGAGACCCACAGTCAGTCCATGTTTTTGCTCCCTCTCAGCTGCCTGTCATACATTCCACATTTTTGGTGGGAGTTGGGTGGGAAAAACGTGGACTGGCTGTGGGTCCCCAAGCACCGGATCGGGAATCACTGCTCCAGCTAACAGCTTTTGGACGTTTTTTTATAACGGTGCTCAAATTTTGATACATGTTGGATTTCAGTGACTAGTCAAGAGAGTTTTTCCATGTCGGGTCATGGAGATCGCATACGGTGTTTTCCACGCTGCTGCAGGAGCTGCGCTAACAGGTTACGTTGATTGACCCTGTCCTCCTGAAATGCGAGGTCTTTCTTACTGCTGCCCGACTGATGGCCCAGCCGTAGACACCTCCCATGCCTGATATTAGGTATGACTGTTATTCGTGAGAATCGTGGATCTGAATAACAGGGAGGCCGTTCTTTGGAATGATCTCTACTATTTACCGTGCTGATGAAACGCAGAAAACAGAGTACAATGTTTATTACTGTGTGCCTAGATTGACGATCTTATCAAATGAGCCTCACTTATTTGTTGAATCTCTCTGGCATTATTTATTGCAATTTTCCCCAGACACATCCAGTGAACAACATTTTCTCATACTGTAACCCCACCATGTTTGCCAGGAAGCAAATAACAGTTGATTTGAGCCATTATGATTTCAGCTCTAGCCACTCATATTGTCCATTACTTAACATTGTGCCGTGGGATTATTTTTAATTGGATGCACTGGTGGAACCCAGCACCAGATCTCAGCTAGAACATAAGAACGTAAGAACAATACAAACGAGAGGAGGCCATCAAACTCGCTTGGGGAGAACTAAACTAATAGCTCAGAGTTGTTAAAATCTTATCTAACTCTGATTTAAAGGTACCCAAGGA
>JAODJX010000035.1:6551339-6567954 GCA_026776945.1 Isichthys henryi | reverse complement strand
CCCCCCCCCCAACATTATATTGCAGCATCTGCTTTCGGATCTCAGTTGTAAGTGAAACTTGATCAATGATAGCATTAGCTTTGCTCATTCACTATATGCCATATTCAGCAAGTAAGGCACTGTAAATGCACTCAAGCAAAGTAGACATCTGATCTGGGAGGATGTCGCTGAGCTTAATGCCCGTAGCTCATCTGATTCTCAGCAGGGCTCTGGGGAGTGCTCCACAAAGCCAGATTTCTCAGTTAGCTGAGTTAACTTAAGCTAAGAGTCATGATTGTCCAATAGGAATGCTCCGTACCTAAACTCTTATTGAACTACAATGTGGTTAATCCAGCTAAGAAATCCTGCTTCATGGAACACCCCTCTGGTCATCTACAGTGAGGTGTAAAATCTGGCCTCTGGTTTCTTTCCCTTTAGGAGTTTCAGGCCTGTAACACACTTACCTGTCCAGACCTGAAGAAGACCACACCCTGGACCCCATGGACACCGGTCAACATCTCCGACAATGGCGGCCATTATGAGCAACGCTTCAGGTACACCTGCAAGGCCCGCATTGCTGACCCCAGTCTGCTGGAGGTGGGTCGGCAGAGGATCGAGATGCGTTACTGCTCCAATGACGGTTCCACGGACTGCTCCACTGATGGTAAGTTCCCTCTACGACCTTCTTAGTACATTTGTTGAGATTGGTTATTGCGCCCCCATACTAACGCAGTGAAATACCAACAAAACGGAGAAATAAATTTCGTTATGAAAATAACGAAACGGTTTCTACGCCTCTACACTTTTTCGGAAAAAGCGGATGAAGTTGTGAGGCCGCTGTCTTATAGGGATGTCCTCCTTACCATTAGTTAGCAGTGAAACTTGGCTAGACAAGTACAAACAGGCATTCATGGGCTGCTATGTGACACTGCATTCACAAGTCGACTTGGGAGGTAAGTCCTCTGTTCACTGTTTTTCACCAAAACCTACTGCAAGGGTCTGTCTCCCAAGTGTGTGAAACAGGCAAAAAAAAAAAAAAAAATGCATTTCCAGAAAATGGAAAAGAATCACAGCTCCATTTTATCACCTTATCTCCTTGCGGTGAATGTAAACATTTGTTTAAACAAGACTCTAATGGACTCATTTGCAGCAGCTTGGATCCCACAACTTCCCAGATAACAGTGATGTAGAAACAGCCTGGGCTCATTTGCTAAGATTTGTGGGAGCAAACAGAAATATCTTACTGTATTTTGGTACCTGCCACCTATGTGAATGTACAGTGGCTGAAGGGAACCTACTGCTCCCACGCAAAATCCAATAATGATTCGCTTTGATGAAAATCACATGTAGAATTTCCTATGTTTGGCTTAATCTCAGTGCCTCCAGGTTATGGGTACTAAAGTGGTGGCAAAATTTTTTGCCTTATAAACGAAAAATGGATGCAGATTAGACTGGGGTGTTTGTTTTATTACTGATTAATAGTTTATGATTACAGGAAGGAAGAACATTAATTATTGTATTTTATTGCATGTTGTAATGAAGCTTTATTTCATAGAAATAGGGTCTGACAAGGCAATGAGGCTGACATTGTCATCGCTGTAAATATGTGAATGCAAATGACCATAGTGGATTTTCTAATAGCAATTTCTTTAGCTTTTGTTTGCTTGAACCCTCATTTGTACCATCTCTCTAATGGCTGGCCTGTGACTCACAGCCTCCAACAGATACATATTGCTGTAATTGGGCTTATGAAGTTTAGACAGACAGGTTGTATTGGAACTGAGAAGGTGACTCAGCAGTTCTGACATGGAAAACACAAACTATTTTTTCATGGGTTTCTTTTTCTGTAATTATGATGGACATTCTTAACTTCTACAGGCATGTGAATGATGCTGGCTGGTTATATGTGAGGTGCATGTTTTGTATGTCTTCATGCCTATAGATGAGTGGTCATTTTCATATAGTTTTTTAATTCCTTGTCCTTCAATATGAGTCTGGTATTCTTCTTGGACTACATTTCCAGGTTTTTAAGTTTTTAAACAAGTAAGTTGGGTCTGAGACCCTTTGGGGGTTCAAATGGCAGTTGTTTGGGGGGAGGGAGTCCTAGAGGCATTGCAAATTGACAGAAAAATACAATATTATAGAAATAGTATCAACTCTAGTTCTTGGTTGCTCATATGATGATACATTAGTGGCGTGGGGCCTACATTTGGTCTATTTTTATTTGCAGTTTCTCTGGTTAAATAATGGTTTAAGGGATCAGTACGTCAGTTATTTTGGTTCCCTGCTATTGATGGGTCCTGCCTCTACATGGCAGTCATCACACTGTCTACCCATGGCTAAGGGAAGTTTGCATATAAACACCAGCAGTTTCTTCATTTCTCCTGCCAATCGAATTTCATCAAACAGGACTGCAGTCCCACAAGACTCAAAGGTGGTCTGCATCAGCCTCCATGCTTGAACTGTAAGTGTATTCAACAAAGTAGCGTGCTGTATGCCAGTGTTTCCTAATCCAGTCCTCGGGGACCCACAGACAGTCCACGTCTTTGCTCCATTCCAGCTCCCGGTAGGGAGCAAAAATGTGGACTGTCTAGCAGGGAGCTGGGAGGGAACCAAAACATGGACCGTCTGTGGGTCCCTGTGGACCGGGTCAGCTGTATGAGATGCAGAAAACTTATGAGAGGGAAAAACCTGCATTTTCACAAGCTGTCTCCTCGCCGGCGGGTCTGGCACACCCGGTGGTTGTGCAGTGTCTGAAACCTTCGCAGTTCTCATTAACCGCTCATTATTGTTATCATCATGATATTCAATTCAGTTTCTACCAAGCAAAGTAGACTTACTATCCCTTCCAATTCTTTCCTGTGAGATAAATTAGTTCACCCTGGTACAAAGGAAACCTTATTTTTTAGTTCTCCAGGAGGCTGGTGGTGCATCCATATCAGTTATTCTATGACTGTAATCCAGAGTTCAAAGTAAGTGAATTGTGAGCGCATTTTTTTGTTTGAATGACTGAAATGTATATCTCTAGAGATGCATATAGGGCAGGGGGCACTGCAGATAGGGAGGTTGAGGTCTCCACCCATTTAACGGGGTCCAGGGGATTGTATTGACTGGTTTTGATTATTGAGGGACTTATAACCCCCTCTTCTCAATAGTATACGTTATGTTCCAATTTGTATTATAAATCTTGCTGTTTCTTTGATTCATATTTAAAAGTTAATCTATGGTGTCAGATTAGCAAGCAGTATTTTAAATGGTTAACATTTCTAATGGATGGATGGTCCCTGTTTTGTGGTATTAGGTTTGCTCTTACCTCTTGGTGTTTTAACGCTTGTCTCGACTTAATAATGAAAAATGCTGTGCCGCAGATGAGGTTTACAGTAATGGTGCATGTGACAGACAGCTTTAGATGAGTTCAGTTTCAGCAAATCCGTGGTAATCGAGAGGCGACTGTAGTTGTCAAGAATGAATAAGCAGAAGAAACACAAATAGATTTTATTTTTTTTTTTTTATGAAATATACCAGGATATCGGGACAAGCATTTAGGTCACAAAGATATCAGCATTATTATTGGAAAAAAAAACGCCTTTTATCTCTGTGTTCTTGCTCGTAATCTTACACGGACTGTTCTAATAATGCTTCGACAAGCGAGAGGTGACAGTCGACCTGTCACGTTTCCTGCAAGTTTTTTGCTGTCTTATCTTCTTCCTCACTATTTTGTTACATTGGCTTTTGTTACCTCCGCTCATATTCCAAAATACGCTTCCCATTTTTCCACCCATCCCTGTACCACGAGGCTCCTTCCCCCAGCCCTCCTGCAGAGAATCTTAGCAGATTCTCGGATTACTGTTCCCGAACTATCGAGTGTTGCGTAACATTCTTTAGTATATAACGACATCATCGTTTCATTCTCGCTGTTTCACATTTCATTTTTGGTTGATGACCTTTTAATCGACATCCAGAAAATCAAAGGCAAATAATTTCCCTTGGCGCTCTGCTTTTCAGCACTGGCGGTGTTATTTTATTTTATATCATGCAAGAAAATCATTACAAACATTATTGCGTCTATAACAATGCTTCATTGCACCGGTGCCTCGCTGTTGATGTCACGCTAAGTAGGAAGCGACCAGCTGAGTGTTTTTAGACAGAGGATGAAATAAGGCATGATTCTATCTACATAATGTTTTATATTCTTTGCCAGAACAGGCGCACTATTTTATAACTGCACACTTAGTATCACAAATGCATTACCGCCTGTTCACACACCGTCAAAACAGAGTTTCATTTTCACAAGTTGTGTAGTTGTGGCTCAAATTAGTGAAAATCCCTAGTAACTGTATTTATTTATATACAACATATAATAATATTTTAAATGATACACGGGTAATTTAATTCACCAGGCCTTATCACAGGTTATCTGCCTTTATTTGTGCATATAGATGTGTGTAAAGTATGATGCAAACTGGATGCTTATGAATGACCACAGAGTGTATCACCTTCCCTTGACTCCAACATAAACATCTGTGGCAGTAATGAACAAATACAGCTCATTGACAGAGATGATTGGCATCCCATCCAGAGTATACAAGACTATATTGTCTCCTTTTTAAGGTTCATCATTAGCCTGTCCAGGATCCAAGGCTATGAAAGTGTGGCTCTGTAAGGTGTAAAGAAATTTTGGTAACGCTTAAAGCAATCATCAGAATGCATTATATATGTCTTCATAATGGATTATAGTGCATTTATCAAGTATTATAAACACGGCTATAACTATTTATAAAAAGGCATAAAGCATTATAGGCATATTTATTATGTATTTTGAATGCTTTATGAAGCTCTCATCTATAATGCACTATAGATACCTTTATAATGCATTATAATGGTTGGTATAAGAATTAAGGATGCTTTGTACTGCATTATGAAGCTATTAATAATGCATTTATAAATGAAAACTTCATAGAGCTTTCATGATGTATAATAAAAATGGCTATAGTGTGCTATGCCTTTTTATAAATAATTATAATACTGCTTGGTAATGCATTATAAAGGCATCTATGATGCATTCATTACACATGACTGCTTTAAGTAAAGTGTTACCGAAATGTTAAACACTTTACATATGTTGATTACTTGAAGCTTCTTCTACTTTGAAATATTTCACATATCTGACGTTTCTGGTGTCTTGTTTTGTTGCTGTGCTAAGTGTTGGGTTTGTGGTGTGAATAGCAATAGGCCGATCCCTTTAGATTCCCCACCCCCCCCACCCCAGCACTCCATCAGAGTGTCTGTAGCGCCCTGAGTGCTCTACTGTACTTTTCGTGTATGTAAAAGCCGAAGTCAGAACCCTGTATTAATAGACTTTGCAGCATCCCAAGCCTCTGCTCACCTTGTGCTTCCTTCCTACATGCAGTGCGTTGGCTGAAGGGAAAAGGCTGTAATGCCCACGTTAGCGCTTGTTAGCAACAGCATGCTCTTCATCCTATTGTGAGGCCCTTGCTGTACATGTGTGTGGACAGATTCTGCACTCATCCATCAGCACGCAATACCTACATTCAGAGATCTGCTAATGTTCACAGAGAAAAGAGCCTTGCAGTAATACAAAATATGATTATGAGTTTGTATGAGGAAAAATGTAATGATTTCAGATTTCCTTTTAAGTTCAATCTGGCCTGTGCTTCTTAATACTGTACACGTATCTCATTATTTCAATAATACTGGCTTGCATTTTTTTTAAATTGCAATTATTATTAATTTGCGCCTTTTTATATTTTTATACCGTAATTTTTCTCTCCTGGAACAATGGAGCAGATGCTGATATAGATAATATAGCTTTGACTGTGCCGCTGATGGAAAACTCGCATGTAATTGGCATAAATCCTGTTAATTTGCGCAATTAGTGCATCTAGGTGTTTATTGGCAAAGGTGCTGCTCAGTACAGTCACCTACAGAAGTATTATTTATTTGATTTACTCATTTAATTTCAAACAACTCCAGATGAAAACTAACATATTTATGAAATGTTGAATTTGATTAGCTAATTTGTAATTTCTCAGAGTAGTTGATGTTGCATTATAATGAACCCTGGTCCTGCTTTGGATAAGCAGTTCTGGGAGAATGGCTGGAAATGTATAGCTACATACATGCAAAGATTCATCACACACCCCACTGCATCCCTGCCCCCTTCATTCATTATTCATTGACGGTTTCCCATTAACATGAAATGAATCCTGCAATGTGTTCGTCTCAAATCGCACGTTTGTTCTGTGTTATCTGTAGACGAATATGGTTAAAAGAGAACCTGATCATAAAATAATTTCATGACAAAATAAAATGTATGTGGTAGATAAATAAGAGGGATATGTTGGGAAGACGGTGTAAATTTGAAGTTTTCACTGTTGTATTATTCCGATGTTATTATGAATGGGGTTGTGTGTTGTGTGACTCACTCCCGCTAAAGACGCAATGCTGGGTGACTTTATGATGAATTGAGATTGTGTCTTTCTGCTAGTAAAAGTCCAGATTACTGTTGTTCCTTCTTCTGTCTCATCAATAACCGCTCAAGTATTTCACGCTGTATGATCTCATACAGCCATCCATCATTGCTAATTTCCATCCGCTTCCTGCACAGCCACATATATTTAGAATGACTTGCTGAGCTTTTATCCAGAGTGACTTATAGGTTTTCACATTTTTACGCCTGGTTATCATGCTGAAGGTGGTTCAAGGTTAAGTGCCTTGGTGAAATATACTGCAGCGTGGCCCTTCCTTGGGCTTGGAACCTGCAACCTTCGGGTTATGACTACATGTTATTTTTCCACCTGGTTGATTATGCTGAAGGTGGTTCAAGGTTAAGTGCCTTGGTGAAATATACTGCAGCTTGGCCCTTCCTTGGGCTTGGAACCAGCAACCTTCAGGTTAAGACTCTACATAGCAACTTAGTAGTTTATTCAGATATACATGTAACAGTGAAGTTTCTGTTTAAACACCTTCCCTTCGTGTGGTCTGTCCAGGAGTGTAGGCAGCACAGCGTGGGGGAGGTAATTCTGCCCAGAATGAGCAGACAGGCCCCCTAGAACATGATCCTAGTTGCCGGCACACAGCCCTATTAGCCTCACCGTTATGAGCCATGCAAAGGCATGCATTTCAGCAGGCAGGTTGATGAAGACCCTTTCACAGTATGGCCTTCAAGCAGCTGTCACCACAAATGGTCAGTTTTTCTGAAGGGTCTGTTTTTGGATCGCTCCCCCCCCCACTCTTTTCACATCCTCTACAGCCTTCACTAAGTTTGCTCATTTATGCATATAATATAGTCTGAACCTTCGCTAGTTTAACTCTTCAATAATGCTGACGGATGAGTCACATTCATCACCGATGCAAAGGGCGATATTGTTCGCTCTTGGCTGGCGGTCAGCGCGGTCGAGCCCCTGGTGCCAGGCTGAGCTCTGTCAGCACCATCAAGGTCAGCCTTACCTACAGAGAGGTCACCACACATAATTACGAGTGCAGACCAACGTGACGTCCTAGTGAATGAATACGAATGTGGGCTATTGGCTGGTCCTCTCTTGATCGAGCATTTTAAAGGTGGTGCACTTGCAAATCACGGTTTCTGTGTTGTGATTGGTTGATGTGTTTGCTTTGCTGTATCAGGCAAGATCTTAAAGGGAAATAGTGATGAATAGTGAACCCATACTGTGTGAAGTCAGACAGCTGATAGCAGCCTTTTTCATTTATCTGACTCGTTTATCCAAAGCAAATTTCAGTAGAGGGAAGGGTTTCTATTACTATGTGATTTCTGGGTCTTAAACCCATAACCTTTACATTGTTGGAGCAATGCTTTACTTGTTTGGCTACTGTTTAGGTATTTTACTGATTTGTTCATCCCCACATCCTTAAGTCTCAGAGCCCTTCTTCACTTTCCGTCTTCCCCTTGCCGTCCAGGAGACCTCCTCCGTCCGGGCCGGCTGATGGCCCACACCGTGAACGGCGGCTGGTCAGCCTGGTCGTCCTGGTCCCAGTGCAGCCGGGACTGTGGCCGGGGGATCCGCAGTCGGAGGCGCTCCTGCACCAACCCCGAGCCCAAGTACGGAGGCCTGCCGTGTCCGGGGCCCGCCCTGGAGTACCAGGAGTGCAACGTCACGCCCTGCCCCGGTGAGTGAGACCATGGCTTGCGTGTGTCGGTGGGTCAGGAGCACGGCCCAATCCAGTCCCCCATGATGTAATAAAAGCCTGTTTTTGTTAATATTGTGTTGACCATTTCCCAGGTCCCCACTATGATCTGTGATTTTTGTGCAATCAAAAAACTAAAAATGCCAAAAGTCTAGTATTTTGTTTGGTCACTTATGGGTAAGGTTAGGGCTGGGTAGGGGTTAAGTTCGTCATGTTGTGATTAGAGTTTTCCCCATAGAAGTCACACAAATAATCAGTAGCATGCTTACTATTGGAAACAAAAATGTAAATGTTGGAAACATGTTTCAAAGAAACCAGGTTCGAAACCAGGTTAAAAGCAACAAGGCCATGTTATGGCCTGTTTTTTAACTCGTCTGTGATCTGTGGCAGTATGTCCAAGGACAACGCCTCTCTAGCGGGAATGTGACGTCTAGACATCAGGTGCTTTTAGCCACAGGCTTTATCCATATTAATACCAGCAGTTAATTTAGAGTCTCATCGAAGGAGGACATATCCTGCATCTCGGGGAAACCCAATTGACCTGAATTGCGACACTCTGTGTCTAGGCCAGCACCTAGTAACCATCGTGATCAGGGGGGACGCTAATGCACGGTCTTACCCAGGGACTTGCCTCTAAAAAGGAGCCTTAGCCCCTTAACCTCCCTCCCCAGTCAACAACTTTTGTCATCGCCACCTCCTCGCTTAGTTGACAACTACATCATCGTGGAAATAGTAGGGGGGGGGGACTCTGACAGCTCAGATAGTCCAGGGACCTCTGACCTTGCTAATGTACCTCTGATCACGCTACGGACAGACGTTGGGGGGGGTTATTCATTTATTTCTTTGCTGAGGTGGTATTAATGACGGGGTCTGTCACAGAGATGCCAGCTATACTTTCTCATGGCAGCAGTGACCATTAATCACGTTGTCTCCCGGTGTGCTTGTATTTCTTGGCAAACCTATAATCCGCCTCCTGATATTCCGTTACAGCCACTGGATTCGCTGTTAGGAGGAGTGTGCTGATTGTATCAGTGAGAAGGTGTTCCTAGTAAATTGGCCGCTGACTGTTTGCTGGTTGGGGGGTGCGTCACGTCTGATGCAGTCCGGCCGGAGGTCGTGTGGGTGTGTGTCATGAATTTAAAGTTGACGGAATGACTGCTAACGGTGACGTGCCTGGATGACAGCTGGTCATCAGTTTGTGTGTTTGTAGAGAAACTTATTTTGAAAATATGGGTAGGTTTGTAGGGGCTGCGCAGTTGGTCAGTAGAGATGCTGGCCAACCTCTTCACCTTTGGGTTTTGAAATCATCCTAGGGTACGTTCCTCAGATGGCACAGTATGTCATATGATGTTATATGCGATCCAGTCTGCTTCTTCGCTGAGACGTAAACAGCAGGGAAATTCAGTTACACCTTCACTCATAGTAATTCCTCTACGAAACCTCTTAAAGTTAATCTTGAAATTAAATTAAGGTAGGTGCGGACATTCAGAAAAGAGATGGTTCCAGATATTCGAAACCACTAAGAACAACGCTTATGGCTTATAGGTTGCGCAGAGGGTTAAATCAGGTCCAGAGAGCATCAAAGATACTACTAGACATTCGCTGTAGAATGAACCGTTTCTGTTCACTGCATTTCAAAAAATCTCTAAGACTAAACTGTCCTCATTTTGAGGCACATAGTTCGATATTCAGTAGTGGTGGAATTGATTGTAAAGCACCGCAAACATAAGTTCAAAAATGAGTTTAATCAATGCTTCTCAAGATATTGTTAAATTTTTCTGGGCTATCTTCCCAGGAGAGGCGTTGTTTATACTTTACTGTTCAAATTTCATGCCCGTTAGAAAAGTAGGTAGAGCTTTTATAACAGCACCTGTATCAGCTATGAATCATGGCATCACGAGGAGCATTTGAGAAGCTTATGTCCATGATCGTGCATAAGTAGTTAAAACTCCTTATGAGAGTTTTAAGAGCCAAATAATTTCTTTATAACCTGTATGCTGAACAATCATAAGCTATACAAGGACATTAATAAAGGTTTGTGTCAGCTATCATAGCAGCTGGTTGCTTGGTAACTCGCTACATGGTAGGAGATTGATAAAGATCTATTTGAAGAGTTTATGAGACTTGAACATGCAGTGTATTATGGCTTCAAAGACACATAAACATTCATAAGTGCCACACTCCCTTACTCCTAGCAGTTAACATCTGGATGGCGGACCGACAGACCCGTAATGGCCTGTGTACCCTCATTAGTTGGAGGGTCGGGGTGAGAGATATGTACCTGAATGAATTAGAACTGAAGTTCTGCTGAGGCACATGGCAGGGGGCCGTCTGCTCAGCCCCCCCACAGCAGGCCAGCAGGGGACCCGCCGTATCGTAGCAGTGTGTCCGACAAGGACTAATGGACATGCAAGAAGAGCTGTGATTTATAATCTCATAATTTCGCTTTAGCGGAGCAGAATGTAGCATAAGCGACGTATGCAGGGTAAAGTGTGCGAACCTCAAGGGCATCTCATGAGCAAAACGATATGCATTGGACAGGAATTAAAAATTGATATAAAAAGCGAGGTATGCATAAAGGCCTGGAAATACCTTTTTATTACAGAGGGAAAATTCTAGATTTTGTTCAGCTTGTTGTCAAGTCCTGTATCTCAGAATGCCTCATTGTTCAAAGGTCTCCTGTCCTGAAGATGCCTGGGGCTCATTCTTGGCCATCCTGTTGCTTGGCAGCTCTTGGCTCTGAGCCACTTTATTTATTCCCCCCGCCATCACACCTCTTCTTCACCCTCTCAGTGGACGGGAGCTGGTCCTGCTGGTCACCTTGGTCCAAGTGCTCCGTCACTTGCGGGGGAGGTCACTACATACGCACACGAAGCTGCAGCAGCCCCACCCCGGCCTATGGCGGAGATATTTGCCTGGGACTGCACACGGAGGAGGCCCTATGCAACACGCAGCCATGCCCAGGTAACCGGCACCCACCTCTGCCTAGATACCACCATGATTTGGAGCTTTTTACATGGCTGTCCTTCATTATCAGATACACAACCTACCTTCAGGTGTGGCTTATTTATTTCTGAATGAAGGCACGCAGTCTGCGCACAATAACCTTTTTTGCATCAATGAAATGAAATTCTCACAGGCTTAATTGAAAACCACTCATGCAGCAGAGTGTTATGTACTGGAAATAATTTTGTGAATCTTGGCTAAAATTGCGACTGAGAGACAGAGATACTTTTTAGTGTGTGGTCTGCGAGGAGCTGGGGCAGACGGACGTTACAGTTTGGTGTAAAAAGCCGTCGGTGGCTGATTAGGGCTGCTGTGGGTAGCTAACTTCTGGGGAATTGGGGTTTCTGTCTTCGTGACGTGCTTCTGAAGAGCACCCAGGTATTAATCGACCCGTAACGTATTGCGAGCCATCTGTTTGGCGTGTCGCACGATAAGTCAGCTGAATGCATCAGCAAGGCTGATCTGTCCTCCCTGCAGGACATTTTACTTCAGGTGATGCAGGGTCAGAGTTGCCAAAATCAGCAGGAAAATAACCCACCCTAACAACGACCTCTTCACCAGGCTGAGGTCCCGAAAGAGCTTCTGCAGTCTCTCTCAGAACTGAGAAGCTCAGAAGGAGCTTCTACCCTCAAGCCATCAGATCACTTAATACTTAATCATCAGTTATAACGTAACACTTGCGTCTCGTGCCCCGCCCACTTCAGTCTTACTTTATTTGAACTATATTTCCCATTTCTGGTCTTTTTTTTCAGTATCTTTCATTTCCTTATTTATGACACGTTGATCATCCATCCATCCATCCATTTTCTATACCCACTTATCCTTTTCAGGGTCATGGGGGTCCAGAGCTGATTCCAGAAGCTACAGGCACAAACATATTTATTATACCGTTACATTTTATGTCTGTACGGCTTTCGCTGTTTTTATTATGGCAGAGTTCACCACTTTTCATTTCACTTCAGGTTACAGCCTGCCGGTGTTCCCTGCATGTGACATATAAAACCCTTGAATCCTTAAGAAGCGTGATGGCCATTGAGATGTCCTTGAGCTGTCCCCGTGGGCTTCGGCGCTGTGTTTCAGAGAGCTGGTCAGAGTGGTCGGCCTGGACGCGCTGTGACTCCTCCAGAGTCCAGAGTCGCCTCCGTCACTGCCAGGTGCTCTTCCCTACTGGAATCCAGTGTTCCGGAAACTCATCGGAGATCAGGTCCTGTGCATCTGACTCCAACTTCATTCCAGGTGAGTGAGCCATTGGTCCTCAGCTGCAACCCCGTGTGCGTCCCATTGGCCGCCTGCTGGAGGCGATCACACACCCATTCTCCATCCAGGCTGCCCCAGAGGTCAGATCCTCTGATTACTGTACACTAATGGCCACCCCCGTTATCGCTCATCAGAAATACCCTCGTCTCTCATCTTCCCCTTTCCCCATAGGTCAGCATTTTCATAAGCAGATGAATGTTTAATGCATCGCCAAGTCTGATTCCATAAACGGGTCACGTAGGATTAGGGTTCAAGAAAGGAAATCTGATTTTATAAGGTGTCCCCAAAGACCTAAAAGAAAAATTTACCTCATTAGGTTATTATGGGAAGACTGATCTGAATATACATTACATTACTGTTGCGTTACAGTTTTGCATCCAATGACATCAGTCTCTAATGTTTCATTAAGCCTTATTAAATATCCTGTAATTTATCCTTTATTAGTGTGACTTGAAATATAGTGTGAGGTTCTGCAGGAGGTAATTTGATTTATCTGTTTAAATTTTATTATAAATTGCTGTAAATTCCTGTCATCTATGTGTTTTTTCCTCCCTTTAGAAATATCAATTGCTCGTTCCAGTCATGGTGACAGGCGATGTGGAGGTAATATTTAATTCGGCTTATCGGCTTATCTGTGGTGTGTAGTAATATTGCATTCTTTTCCGTTTAAATTATTAATTAAACGGATGTATTTTGCCATTTGACAAGATGAAGTTGTTTTTCTGCAGATTTCAACTTGTTCCACATGATTGCAGTGGGTCTCAGCAGTTCCATCCTGGGCTGCCTGATCACCCTGTTAGTCTACACGTACTGTCAGAGGTACCAGCAGCAATCCCATGATGCAACAGTCATCCACCCTGTATCCACCTCGCTCAACACCAGCGTCACCAACCACATCAACAAGCTGGACAAATATGATACTGTGGAGGCAATTAAGGTTAGTGTTAGGCCTTGTCTTCTGCATGATATAAGAAGACGTTGCTTGAACGAGTCCTCCAGTTTGAACAAAAACATACTCTGAGTGGCCATACACTGCTTTCTCATAAGTGATTGAGTGTTTTTGATCTTCCATAAAAAACGAGGTCGCTTGTAACAGTGGGATTATGAGTATTACATACACATTTTTCTGCTATGTGAATGACTGTAAACTGCATTTTGTGACAGAATTTGTGTGAAGAATGAGGGTGCACTGTTTAAAATTACATGGAGGATAACTTTGGACTGTTGGTTCTTCATACAAAACAACAAATCACTTAACTTCCAGTTAAGAATTGAACTGGGTGTGGATTTTGAGGCTTCTTTTACGGCTTTGCGCCCGGTTCACAAATGGCATCATGAAATATTTATTTGTAATAGAAGTCGATGTAATTATCCGCGATTTATTATGACTTTAGAGCCTGAGACATTTTTCTGGACACTTTTTCTGGGCACTAGCTCAAATGAAAATGGGCTCTTTAGAAGCTTGTGGGGAAGGAGGCGACCAGGCCTTTGATTCACATTAAGCAGAGATGTACAGCCTGACGGCCGCCAGCAGCTTCCATGGTTAGGCTCTGCAGATGAGCGTGGAGCCCGCAGCCTCCTCCATCGAGCAGAATCGATTCGGTGTGGCAGGATAAGCATGCAGATGAGGTTCAGCAGCCCCTGGCCCACTTTATGAACCAATCCTCCAATCCCCCACCCGCTGGCTGGCTAGGGAGCCAGACCTGATCAGTGATGCCTGCTGGAAGGCAGAGTGTCAGCTGAGCCACCCCAGGAGATCTAGAGGTGACTGACAATGTGTCCGAGGTAGAAACAGGCACCATCCAAGGCAGCCTGGATGTGATTCACGTAGGACTGGGTCCAACAGGGCACACACCGACAATATACTGTCAGTGGCCAGTTAAATAGGGACAACCAAGGCAAGCAGCCTACTCCTTCAAACAGCCAATCGTGTGGCTGCAACAATAGGCAATATTTACCAGGGGTGCAAGTGCGCCCCCTACTCATCAGATGGAAATGATATTTGAACATCTTAAGTCCAATAAAATTAAATTACTCTGTAAGGTAACGAAAATGTGGGTTGTGTTAGTCATGTTAATGTGTAATAATAATTTATTGTTAATTCAAATGTATTTATCTGGATTAATGACTCTTTTGGGGCTCTCTTACTTTGCACCCCCTGGAAGAAAAACCTATGGCTGCAACTCAATGCGTACAGTTCAGTTACTGTTCAATTAAGGAGAAGAATGTGTGAGACGCCTGATCTAAGCCATTTTAAACATGGGGAGACAGTTTGGTGCCACACACAGAAGCAGCCGCCCTTCTGGGATTTACACACCCCGCAGTGTCATAGAGATGACAGGGAAGTGTGCAAAAAATAAACAGCATCCAGTCAGCAGCAGTTCTGTTAATGAAAGAGTTCAGAGACGAACAGTAAGGCTTGTTAAAGCTAGCAGGAAGACTAAAAGTACAAAAATAACAGCTGAACACAATAGCTGCATGCCAAATGGCTTCTTTGAACACACCGCTGGTCTAACCGTGAAGCAGTTCTGGAGGAAAAAGTGGGTTATGCCAGGTATCAGCTAGGTGTACCGGATAATGTCACCACACAATGTAGGTGCAGCTCTGTTTGTGGGTTCATCCTCATGATTAACAACTGCTAACCCCAAACCACATAAAACCACATGATTTGTCATTTCTCCCTGACGTAGCTTAATACGCTCAAACACAGGCACACCTTGGCTTCCAGCTAATTCACTGACGTTATCTACTCTGCTCTCCTTGAGTGCGTCCCGTTACAAGGGAATAAAGGCATGCCGTACAACCCCCCCCATGCTCTCTCTCAGCCCTGCTGTGTATGACCCTCCCCTCCCCCCCGCCGTCCCCCCACGCTGAGGTTCCCTCTCCCTCATTCCTCTTCACAGCCCGGTGTGTCCGTGCTCTTGCCCCTGGATGACCACGGCTCTCGCCCGCCTTTGTCTCCTAACACCGGGATGTCGCGGGGCTCCGAGGTTCTCTGCTAACACACGCCAACTTTGCGCCTCCCCAACTATTCGACCTCCTCCGAAAATCAGTCCCGCTCCGCGGTTGCGGCAGGTCGGCGCTGACGAGCTTGCGCTCTCGCCAGGCTCCATCTTTCATGTCCCATATCACGGGCCCGGCCCAGCCCGGCCCGGCCGTACGCTTGTGAGAAGGCAGTGTTATTTTTATCATTTATTTCTCAGTTTCCCTTTTGAATCACTCCATATACATTTCATCTCCTGGTTTGAACATGCGTTTTTAAGGTCATTTTCCCACGTTGCAGTACATTGCGAGGCTCTTATATAGTCACATGTCTAATTACACCCTCGGTTTTCCAAAATAATAAATGCCAAGTTCAGCTGAAATTGTATCCAAGTAAGAAATGTCACTTCTCAGTGACGCTGGACTTTTATTGTATAATGGCTGTTATTTTCAAAAGAGAAGACTGCACATTTTAATTTAAGAATTTCACTGACATTTACAAGGATTCCCAACTTGGATTTATATTGTACACAGTATCAAATGTGCAAATACCATTGTGTGTGTGTGTAAAAAAAAAAAAAAAAATGTACGCTTAAGAACCGAAAGAAAAATTGATATTGACACAGGGTACATTTTTTTGGAGCTATGCTGGTTGACAGTCACCACATACATTATTAAATAAAAATAAAATAAAAAACAAACATTTTATTCACCATGTCACACCAGAGCATTACCATAGATATTTTTTTTGTCTGCTGTAGTTTCCACTGGGTAAGTGTATATAATGTTAATTTGTTTTTATAATGTCTTTTTTTGACAGAAGGTTTAAATTCATGAAAACTGCAGAATTGCAGCTTTCGTTTAATGGGTAGATTGAATGATATGCTTATGCCAGATGAAGTTTTGCTTTTGAATATAAAACAGTAGAATCATGTGTAAACAATTTTTGTGTTGAGACCAACCTTTGACATAATCTGGAATGGTGGATCAGATTAGAACCCAGGAGAACCTTAATTTACTAGGTCTGTGGATATCTTCACAGATGTATACCAGATGGTATTGAGGAAAGCAAATTAATTACTTGTTTAATTCAAGTTATGTTACCTGTGTGATTAGGGATTATTTATGAACACAATGTGCTAGAGGACATCTATCCATCCATTTTCCAAACCGCTTATCCTTACTGGGTCGCGGGGGGTCCGGAGCCTATCCCAGAAGCAATGGG
>JAODJX010000035.1:6534968-6546364 GCA_026776945.1 Isichthys henryi | reverse complement strand
TTACTTCCGGGATAGGCTCCGGACCCCCCGCAACCCAGTAAGGATAAGCGGTTTGGAAAATGGATGGATGGATGGATTTGTCTATATTCAGACCAAGCGGTTGACTCATTGATATTAAGCTTGTCCAGCACTGAGGCATTTTGTTTGTTGACACGAGTCTAAATGTCAAATCCATAAAGCTGGAATTGCCTGTTTATTTTTTTGTTATATCTTATACTTTTGTCTGAGAACATGCGATGGATTTTAGTGTTATATCATTCAAGTCACTATTTGGTGGGACAGTAGCACAGTGGGAAGCACTTTTCAAACATTGATGGGGATTTGATTCCGGCCTCGGCTCCGTATGTGAGGAGTTTTCCGTAACGTGGGGGTGTCATCCTGGTACTCCGGGTTCCTCCCACAGTCCAAATGCATGCAGCTCAGCTAACTGCCATCTCTAAATTGCCAAGTAAAGTGTCCTGTGCAGGACTGGCATTGCCTTCTGTGTTACCCCAGCCTTGTGCCCTCTGCTGCCTCGGATTGGCTCACGGCCACTGCAAGCCTAAGAAGGATCATTAGCTGGAAGGTGGATGGATTATTAGAAATTAATTGTTGAAAATATCCATATTCTGAAAGGCTGGAGATCAGAAGTCTAAGCCCCAAGATACATTGTTATTAAGTGTCACTTGTACATCTCTAAATGAGTCATTTGACAGCGGGAAATACTTAAACAAGAATCTAAAAGGGCTATTAAATGATTTTAATTATGTTAAAGAAGCAATAATTAGATGGGATGCATGTTTAAAATGTTTCTATAGCCTGGTTTCCCCTTTTAGGGACTGAACTCTTATTCACCATCATGTTTTGTAAGTGGCCTGCTAGTGGATGAAATGTAGTTCGCTGCTTTGGGGTTTGACACAAATGTATACGAATGTTAAAATGTTTCAATTACATGGACATAATCTATCATACACAGGATGTACTCTGACTGTCATTGTGCATAGTTTTAGTTCAGCTTTAGATTAACTATGTAGATTTGAATTAAATCATCTTTGTTTTCTTGGCCTTAATTATTTCTCATTAAGTGTATCTACATCATACTACCACCTGAGACCTGGGCCCTGAGGATAAAAGTTGGTTTTAATGAGGCCCCGTCTCACCCAAAAGAAAGCAAACAAAATAGCCTATTTCCCATTGTGTACACTGGCCAATATTCTTCAACTCAAAACGTACATTTAAGAAGAGGGAATTTTTCAAACGACAACGGGTCGGAACCGACAGCCCATTTAAGTGAAAACATTCTAATTTACCTAATTGATCATCTTGGCAGTTCGCTGAAGTATGGGGCCTCGTCTGAACGTTCCGTTTGAAAAATAACGCAACGGTGGAACATGAGCAATGAACCAGTGTATATTTACGTGGCGCCATTAATAGCGGGATCAACGAAGACACAGTTCAGCGACTTGCGCTCAAGCGTTGACTTTCAGGAAAAATCATTAGAACGAGGCCATACGGGGAGCCCAGATATCTGTCTCCTGGAGGATAGAACATTCCGGCTGCATTTAAATTCAGCTACTGTTCATCATCTTTGTTTCGTCAATATGCACAACAAAGGAACCATATTATTAAAGGGAATTCATTCTGTAATAATTACAGGTAATCTCTGTCCACTGTAATAAATACCTCAAACAGAGAGATATAGTGGATACTGCCTGTTATGATATTTCTCTGGTCATAAGCTTGCATACCTTTAGCTGCTGGTGTGCATAGGGACATAACATGCATTTGAATATGCCCAGCAGCTATGCGGAACCTGAGCACCTGTTTTTGACTCTCACTCACGTTTTTGTGCGACCACAGGCACCGGCGATCTGTTTCATATTCACGTGTAAGACACTCGCATGCGTCATTTTCTCTGTCTGTAAAAACACGGTTAAGAGAAGCCCTCAAGTCTCAAACACAGCAGCCAGGGACCCACAAGTCTTCGATACTGTTGCATCTGGTCGGGGAGTTTACAGTTTCGGCAGTTGTGCTACTGCTATGGCCTACTAACTGGGAAAAAATATATTTGCTACTTTCTGCACATTACGAGTCCATCACTGCTGGAAACTGACACCCGCAGGTGCTTGACAGGTCTGTGGGAGATGCCTTAATTAGCACCCCCCCCCCTCCATCTGTGGAAAGCACCCAGGTAGCAGACCTCTGGCAGGCAGGTATGTCACGTGACCCAAAATCACAGGCTGAAGCATAGGGAGGGGTACACGGAACAGCTGTGCAGTCTTACAGATGCTTGTTTATTTAATGCTGTTATTTCAGTTATATTCTTTTATAAAATATGCAATTTTTCATTTGTATTCTACTTGTATTGAAATGTATGTATCGCTTCTGTAGTGATCAGAATTTTAATGTAGGTAGTCAAAAATTTCTAAAGATTATTCATTCTGAGTGCAAATAACTGCTGATTGATATCTTGTTTGCCTGGCAAAATCCTGAGATTCTTCATTTATTTTTTGGAGCCTTTCTGGCATAGAGTGCTGCAGTGTGTTTGTTCTGATCCATTCGGAATTGTGTTGTGTGTTGTCCATCCATCCATATTTTCTAACTGCTCGTCCAATTCAGAGTTGCAAGGAGGGAACAACCCCGGATGGGGCGCCACCCCATGGCAGGGCACACTCACACACCACTCACTCACACATGCACACATATGGGCCATTTGGTAACTCCAGTTAAAAGTGGGGGCTGCCATTAGGGTAATAACTGGTGGTAGGCAGAGGAGTGCAGTTAGGGTTAGGGTTGCCTTTAGGGTTAGGGTTAGGGTCAGGCATGTACGGGGGGGGAGGAGGCTTAGATCTAGGGTTAGGGTTATTATCAATAATGAATGTTACTTTATTGATCCTCATGGGGAAATTCTCTTTTTGCCTCCCCCATCTTGCTCTCTGTAGGTGAGAACATACTGGCCACAAAGGGCAGCCACGTGTTACGGCGCCCAGGGGGCAGGGGGCTAAGGGATCCGCAGACGTGCCAAGGCCATGCTTGAACCAATGACCTTCTGATCACAGGCACAGAGGCTTGCTCATGCTGCCCCCTAACTCCCTAGTGCTGCCCTTTGAGACTCGGAGTGCCCATCCCCCCCCCACCGCCCTCCCGACCATGAAAATTTACCGGCCAGGTAATAATACATTTGGCCCTCAAAAAAAGTCTGTGCACGCCAGTGCTTTGAGCTGCCTTTGAAGTTGGAGCTAGGATTAGGGTCAGTGGAGTAATCTGAGATTTTCAGAATCAACTTCTGCCTCAAACTGTAACAAGGCCTTGAGTGACTCACAGAGGACATATGCAACTACTCTGTCTAACCATCTTCTGTATTTTATTGAAGTATTTTCCACTGGAACCAGAATATCACGTGATTCCCTTTATATACTGATCAACCAGTGAAATAGACTATGACACTACACCACAATAAGCCTCACAATACACTGTTCTTAGATTGAAAAAAAATGTTTTATGGAATAATACTTAATGTAGCTAACAAACGTGATACTTTGAATAACAAATAATTAAAAACAATTGACTCAACAGTGTTACCTTTAGAGTTGCAGCTTGGATAATTATTATTATTGTCTTTCTAGATGGATCCTGGGGTTAATGTTGTGATTAATTTATTAAATCACTCTCTCTCGACTATGAGTGAGCTAAATGACCCATCCAGCACAACAAACAATCTTATTTGTCATGTATTTAGCATGACATGAGTCATTTTTCTCCCACAATAAGCAGTTGTGTCACCAACATTAAATCTTCCACTTTGCTTGTGAGAATGGTGCCATCTTTCCAAGTGAAGGTTTGCTGTGTTGCATGAAAAGGGAAAACTCTTCTGACACTGCTAGCAATTAACTCTTTTCTGGTCCCCAGACTTATCAAAATACTGCCGCACTTCAGAAGGCATTTTATAGCAATTATACATTAGTATTCACTCCCACACCACTCACAATGCGGGTGTGAATATTAAGTTAAATGGGGACTGGAGTTTTTGGATAATGACTTACTGCACAGATTGCTTATGGTTGTAATTCATCATATGCGTTATCAATAATTATCAATAAATGGGTAAATGGTCCAGACCCTAGGATTACAGTATGTATGTGGGACACCTGTCATTGGCACTGCATTATCCCTCATAGGAACAGAAACTCACCAGGGTGTTTGGAATGTGATGTGAAACCAAAGTATCCATGGATACAGTGATGACCATGATGGCACTCAGTCACACAGAGACTGGCTGAAGCAAAATGGGCACAGGGCAGAAAATGAATTGTCTTGTATGTCACTCGCTCCCAGTCAGCCCAATATGGGGGAGGGGGGGGCGCTAAGGTGTTGCCTGGCTGCCCCCCCCAATCTGTATTCATTTGCGTGGCACTTCATTCCACGCAAGATGAATTTCCTCAGACACAAAGTATAGCTTCCAGACGCCATCAGCAGCAACTCAGGTATCAGATGACAACACAAGGAAAATTAGGACAAATTGTTCCGGGGGGGCGGGGGGAACACACGGAATGCTTTTGTAAGCATGAATTTGGTAACCTACTGCTGCCAAGCAAAAGTTTGTAATGGCTTCTATTTCCCATAAACATTTACTTTAGGTTCGTAGTATGGAGTAATTTTTAATCACTGTTGTCACTTTGGAATGAGTTAATCTGAAATCTCCATCTCCTGGCTACTGAAACAAATTCATATTTTCAAACCATCCATTTCACTCTCATTACATCGCCTGTCTGTACTTAAGAGCTGTTTTCTTTTGATTGGAAACGCAAACCAAGAGCCTGAAATCATAAACACACACACTTGCACTCTTCTTCTCCTCTTGTACTGTCCATCTCCAGCAAAGCAAAAGATCAGTCTAATGGTGTAGACCAGTGTTTCCCAATCCAGTCCTTGGGGACTCCCAGTCAGTCCAGATTTTTGTTTGCTCCGAGCTCCCAGTCAATCAAGAACACAGAATTCCTCAGGAATTACGAGTTGGGAGCTGGGAGGCAGGAAAACAGTGGACTGTCTGGGGGGTCCCTGAGGACTGGGTTATGAAACACTGGTGTCGACATCACTAACATCCCCCTAGTAAACTGAAGATTAAGCAAATTCAGGAATATGAACTTTTTTCATTGAATCCCAAACTCATTTCTTATTTCTGCCATATTCTAATTGGGAAACATAAAAGATTTCAAGCAAACGTTAAGCTGTCCTGATGTTTATTCCATCTCAGCATGCTAATGTTTGAAACAAACAAAAAAAAAACTTTTTGGCTCAACTTATATGTAAGATATAGCAGATAAAGGCAACAAGACTTATTATAAACTATTTAAACAAATCTCATACTGGGCAAGATGTATTTTTGCTGACTGTTACATTTGGGGCATTGATGTTCATACATGCTTAGGAAATTGTGAAATTAACAAATTGTGAAGATAATGACTGCAAATTGAGGTTGTGTCTCAGTATCTCAGTCTCTGTCTCTGTCATTGTGGGGTCGTTGGTATCCCCCCCACAGTCCAAAAACATGCTAAGGTGTTGGCTGCAGGTGTGAGTGCAATGGGTTGGCACTCTCTCCTTGCACCCATAGATTCTGGGATAGGCTCCAGACTCTGTGACCCTGCATCACAGAAGCATGGAAAATGGATGGATGGGCAATAAGTAAAAATGATGGTTAAACTAAAATATGAGCTACACAAATGATCAAAGTGTTATCTAATAAATAAGAGTGAAAGTCATTCTTTTTTTGTCTTATATAGTTATAAAACGACAAGGCAGGTAATTCACCGGAATTGCATGCATTCCTTGTTAAATAGGACACAAAAATATCACATCGGCTATGCAGAAGTTTATCGGGGCAGAGGTAAATTCAGAGCGATTCATCCTTCCATGGTCTTTGTAAAATCGGAAGTCCAGGGGAAGGTGTTAATTCCTCAAAACAGGAACAAACAGAAAAAGAAGAGGCATTGGCGCTAAGAATAAAAGGCACACTTCTGGCTTAAGGTCATTGGGGAAAAGGTAGAGGACCAAAGAGACAGCTTCCTGGCGTCCTCAGATTGATGTCCTTTATCAAAAAGGTGGGGGGGGGGGGGCTGAAGCTTGATGAAGGATCCAGTGCATTATCACTTGATGGTTTACGTTAAGTAAATTCTCCAGGAAGGGATGCTTGGAAGATACTGCTTGCATGTTTTGAGACCAAAGCTCTCCTCCTTACATGAGATCCAACATGTTTTACACTGGAATTCATTCAGTTAAATTAAAATACAGATGCTGTTTCTCTCTCACTCAGTGTGGACCTGCAGCACCGCATTTTTGATCTCAGTAGTATTTACAAATATTTAATATCTGCATGTAGAATTTGTAGACTGGGTAAATATTGAATGTGTTCACTCTATATTTAAAATTGTTGGGTTCCTCAATATTTCTTCCCAGCAGTCTGTTGACTTGTTGTATGTTTCTTTTCAATCTCACATCACACGAAATATACTGAGAAAGTAGTACGATGGCTATTACGGTATTCCTGGTATACAGACACAATCAGCTTATCTGATACAGGTGTAGCGGGCAACATGTCACAGTCATTGTGTGCTAAAAACCTTGCATAAAAACTGCTAATAATCTACAAACATTAGTTTGTAAAATCCACTCAACTGAGAATAAGCTTCTCTTTTCAGTAGGTGGGATGAGATTACTTACTGGACACTGAGGTAAAAGTGATAGTCATCTGCACAGTTATTCTAGACAATGAAAATCCTGGACACAGTTGACACAGATCAAACATAAGACACAATACAAAATAATACAAAAAAATTCAATACAATACAAAATAAAACAAAATAGAAATATTAACCAGATAGGTGCTTTGGAGGGTCATGGATATCCTGGAAGACTCAGGGGCCCTTGAATATGTAAAATTCTATTTAAAATTGGGCAAGGGGTCCCAAGGTGACATTTCATTAGGGGGCCTCATAATTTCTAGATACACCCCAGTTGGTAGACATGGCCTTTTGGATTGGAGAGTGAGAGCAGTGATTCCCAATATATTCAACATAACTCACCCTCTCTTTTCCACTAAAAGAGTACTGACTAGATGTCTCGTACAAAGTACAGGACTATTGACAATGGTATATAAAGATACAAGCAAAGAGGCAGTGTGTGACCCTACATGATCAGGAGATCGTCAGGTCAAATCCCAGGCTGGCAGAGTCATTTCACCATTGGGCCCTTGAGCAAGGCACTTAAAGCCAAATTTGACCCCGATCTCTCAAATGTCTTTATCTCCTAACAAAAGCATCTGCTAAATAAGTAAAATGTAAATATAGGTTTGTGACTGAAATGACATGGTAAAAATTTGGTGGCAATGCAAAAAGGTTGTGAACCATTGTAGTAGATTTTGGCGCTGGAGGGGGGATGAGGGCGGCCACACTAGCTGATTGATTTCTCTGTTGCTTTCAGCTTTGCCTGGAAGAACTGAGCAATCAGTCCATCTTCCATCAGGCTTCTTCGGTACAGCGGCATTCACACATGGCCGGTCATACGCCACACCAGGAAACCCCCGTTTCACAGTGTCAAGTGTAGTAATGACAGCGTAAACTGGGCCAAGCTAACGAAAGACCGGCTGGTGTGATAACTGGGCCCTGTCATCATCACTAATATCCAAAGCAGGCTCTGATGCTAGCATGCTCTGCATCTTATGTTCAGCGCTTATAGCCTAAGGCTGCCTTGCATTTGGTCCCACTTCAAAAGACACTTTTTAATTGGGTCTCTCTTTGCACCATTTACCTTAAATTAGAGATATGCACATTATTTACTCTCAAAGACTGACCATTAAACCATTTTTGCATGATTTATTTATTTATTGTAGCATAATACTGTATCATAAGCCTGATTCAGTTTGTGAAATTATGGGCTAATATGAAGCAGCTCAGTGGGTAACACTGTTACCACAAACCTCAATGTTTAGGGGATTGACTAATGCTTTCGCTCTGCATGTGGAGTTGCATGTTCTCTCTGTGCCACACATTTCCGCCTGCTGTCCAAATATGGGCTAATTGGTGCCTTTATATTACCCATAATGCATTACTGTGTCCCTGTGATGGGTAGGTGCCCCAGCCATGTGCCCTTGCTTGGGATAAGTTCCAGCTATGACCCCAACCAAGATATTTATATGCAATTATTTACTCTTTGATAATGTCTCAAGTTCATTCATATGTGGACCTCTTTTACTATGGTTTGACACTTGCCTGTCAAAAATGACACGCTTCTTTATGTTCATAGATCAGAAAATGTAATTTTTGTATTACCTGAGCCCTCTTCCTGCAGATGAGGTCAAATAAACCTCAAGAGAATGATAAGCGTGAAATTGGCAATAAAAAAATATCAGGGGTGCTTAGAACGTTTATAAAATTTTACATGGGTATCTATTATACCATAACACAGTAGTATTTTAGACTCCAAAGAGAGTCAGGTGACCATAACAGTTCATCCTGGTTTGTTCCACCCATCCCAAGTTCCTTGTGGTTTTTTTGCTGTCCTCTTGCAATTCTAGTCCCATCTGTCCCTGAATCAGGAAAGGCTGTATAAAAGAAAACTCAATCCCAGGATTCTGCTCACCGAGTCATAAGTATTCTGTCTTGTATTTGTCCGCAAAAGAGTAAGGATGGAGTGCTGGTTTTAAAGTCTGCCTTTTGTCACTTATACGATTCTGTATACTCAGGAACTGTTACCTGAACAATTCGGTATACTTGAGTGCTGTTACTCACACAGTTCCTATACTCAGAGGCTGTTACTCGCACAGAACCATGTATTCAGTGGCCAAGGTTTATAAAAATTTGGTGCCAGGCTAAGTAACAAGACTGCTGATCAAAATGGAGTAGGTTCAGATGTTAAGGAGAGACATCTACTGAAAACTCTTAATCCTTCACCAACAAAGTACTGTAATAAATATGTGAAATCACAAACATTCTCGAATGAGATCAAATCGGTCCCTACAATGAAACTAAAGAAATTAAAATCACGGAGGGCAACTTTTTGCACTTTTTTACTGCTAATGTTGCATATTATGGGCTCACAACAGCCTTATATTTATTACAGTAAAATACTTTTTCTTGCCTATTGGATTAGATGAATGTCCACTGACTTTCAATATAGCAAAAAACATCTGAAATACAGATTTCAGGGTAGGGTTTGGGGGTGGACAGGGTCTTGTTGCAACAGGAAATGTTTTACCCTAGGAAATGAAGAGTCAAGAAAAGTATTCTCTTGTGTGAGAGTGTTTTGAAATTCTTCACTATGCTTCATGAATAAGTATGAAAATGAAAAGAGGAACACAAGAGGCCAGATTTAAAAATGACCCTGTATAGGAAAGCCAAGTTTGAATGCACTTATTCAGTGCATTTTATTCAGGAGTGTTTTGAAGCTTTTTTTTTGTCTCAGGGATGCTGAGAAATCAGATATTTGTTTTCTAGTGTCAGATGTGTTTCCAAATCACGTAAGTTCATTTTAGTGTAAGATTACTAAAGCTTGAAGTCTAAATTTTGAAATTGTTTTGATTCTGTACATGCAGGTAATGTTCTAAAAGTCTTTGTAAACATCTGTACATAAGATACTACAAACAAAAGTCACTGATCCCTACCCTACTTGCACATTATATAAAACCTAAAAGAACTATATAAGAATTCTTGAATAAATACAATCCTTATTTGGTCCTACGGAAAAATTCTGTTATTTTGTGTGCAATATATTGTAGCTCAGAGATGAAACCTCATACTGCATTATTGAAATGTTATACTTTATCATTTTAGCTCACAAGCAAAATTATTCTGCTGGAATTAATTTCCCATATGACAAAACATTGCAGTAGATGAATAAAACAAAGTGCTACATATATTGGGTTAACCAAGTGACTGAGTTAATACTGCATGACACAATCATCATTTTTTGTCAAAATAGCGTGGAAAAATTAGCTTTCATGTTCTCCCACGAGCTTAAATGTGTGGTGTTTATTTCTAGGTACTGTTTTCAGTTGTAGATTCCCACTAAACTTGCCCGTATCGTACATATTGCATCCTGTGTTTATATATATAAAAAAAAAAAACAGCTTCACAAAATTCCGTTAGTGATGGGCGCAATGCAGGTTCCAATGGAAACATTTCCACTTGGTATTTTCCATCATACTTAATCAGAACCCATCCACTGTGACCTTACATAACGTCTCTTAGCCTATCACTGCCTTCACCTTTGAGCTCAGCGGCTGGGTGTAAGGGGATCTCCTAAATAAATTAAAATATCTGTTGAATTGCATGCAGCATTCTGAGTATGAAATGTAGACGAGCTTCAAAGTCTGTGTATAAAAAATCAAGGGGCACTCTGAAGACTGAAGACTCCTAAGACTTTTCTTAATATATGAGCTGGGGGGAGGGGTGCAAAGAGAATTAGTAGGAATTACCTTTGATAGCCACAAAGGGCAAACGCCGAAAGTAGAGCTGAAGCAGAGTCTTCACCAGTAATTTTGCTAAAAGGATGTGATTTATTTTTTTCCTCCTTTGTGTGCCGTTCGGTTTCTACTTTTCACCAGCCTGCCAAATGCTTTTCGACGGTTTCAACTGGGAGATACATTTGACTTCCGGCCTTATTATAACTCAGAATCCAAGGACACGGCAGCCTGGCCAACAACAGATCAGCATTACTCCTCGTGGGAATGCGGCGTAACTTTTTATTCAGCTCCCAATAGAAAAACACTACACTGACAGCTCAGTATAATTATTTAATGATAAAAAACACTAAACCATCCTGAAAAAATATGCATGTCATATTGTATAAATGCTAATATTGCTGTAGACAATGGAGCCATGAACAATCCATCCATGTCTCCACCCATCCATCTTCTAACCACTTATCTTGGTTGGGGTCATAGAGGAGCCCAGGGGCTGAACCCAGGGGCTTAACCCAGATAGCACAGGATGGGATGCTCGTCCATTGCAAGCTGTATGCACAAATCCACACTCTAGCGGCAATTTATATATTTTTTACATTTTTATTAATTTAACAGATGCCTTCATCCAAACGTACATTTTTGATAAGGCAGGGTCAGCCAGTGTTGGGGGTAACTGGGGATCCAGGGCCTCGCTGAAGGGCTCAAATGGCAAAATTGTGCTACCCACCCTGGAAACTGAACCAAGAACCTTCCACCCATAGGCGTAGCGACGAACCCTGCTTAGCCACTTGCCAAATCCTCGTTAGGCTAAGTGCTTGTGTTTGGACTGTGGATGGAAAACCGAGTATCCAAAGAAACCCACAAAAAACAGAAGCATACGCACGCGGGGGGGGGGGGGGGCCGGGGCGGCGCCCCGGCCCCCCGGGGCCGGGGGGGGGGGGGGGCGGGCCCCGGCGGCCGG
>JAODJX010000035.1:6505151-6515978 GCA_026776945.1 Isichthys henryi | reverse complement strand
TTCCGGGATAGGCTCCGGACCCCCCGCGACCCAGTAGGATAAGCGGTTTGGAAAATGGATGGATGGATGGATGGAACTGGAACTTTGAATGCAGCAGTAGAGACAGGTTCCGCAGAACAACGTAAGGAGTGAATTTGAAACAACAATTTCAGCACAGGGGAAACACTCAGAAAAGAAACTGGAAATTTGGTCAGGAGCAGGCCTGCCTGGGGGGTGTGCGACTGGACAGAAAAATGCCAAAAATGTCCTTGTTCTATCCTCCTTTCCCAAGTAACATGTTTCTGCTCTCTGTCTCAATCAAAGCAAATCTTATTCCATTTCTTCCTTTCTATTTTATATTGTTACATTTTATGCTATTTTTGGAGCCAAATATGTAAATATTTTTTTCCATTTTGTAGGCTGCATTTTAAAATCAATTTTAACACTTTAAACAGCGAGCTTGATGGACCGAATGGCCTCCTCTCGTTTGTATTGTTCTTATGTTCTTTCATTTAATAATTCTTATCCCTCCCTTTGATACTATCACAGAGCATATATCTGATCAATCAGAGACAAAAAGACATAAATCATACAGAATAATATTCATGTTCCCCCATTTCTCCTTCCTATGCAGGTGAATAATAGGTTGACCATCTAATATGCAATGATGAGTAATCATGAGCAGGGAAATATTCAGCTTTTGTCATACAACGGCACGGCCATTATCCACGGATGATACACAGAGGTGAATGGTAATCAATGAGGGTGCCAGTGGAGTCAACTCTTCCTCTAAAAGGATTTATTTCCGTAATCTAATGAACTTCTTGGGGAGACAGTGTTCGAAAAGCCATGCCTTTCAGGTATCAAGCAACCCCTTGATGCTAATCTGCCAGCTGTTTTTCTTTTTTCAAATGAACCGGGAGGCATTCCGATGGTTGATCGTTTTCCTGAACATAAAAGGACTTCTCACAGTTTCACATTTACCATTTGAAAGACTGCTGTCGTCCTGTGTTGAAATTATAGCATCATCCACCTGCTGGCACATTCACCAGATGATTCAACGCACTGAACAGAAGACGTTGCTGGATCGCTCCATCTCGCCCGTAGCAAAAAGTAACACGTCTAACCCCCTCAGGAGCATCAACATGTGGATTATACTTCAGCAGCTTTTGTTCGATCTTGTGTAAAAAGGAAATTCTTATATGAGGGCACTTCTGCCGTTAATCCTTAGCCTTGTGAAGTCTCGTTGATTGGCATTAACCCCATTTAGGCCAATGTGGTGGAGTCCTGCCCCCTCAGGGTTCAGAGAGCACTAAATTAGATTAATTAAATTCACGTGGGGAGATGGAATTACACCAGCGGTGAGGATATCCACATGAAAGCTCGGCAAACTGTGGAAGACAAAAGTTTCTGAAAAACACACAAGGCAGCATTTGGTAAATATTACTCCATAATTAGGGGTTACATTGTATTGTACTGTATATGACAGCAGGAGTACTGTGGTTAACATGGGCACGTCAGGCCTCTGCAGATCCGGGTTCGAGTCCCTGGCCTGGCTCCATGTATGTAGAGTTTGTATGTTCTTGGATTTCCTTCCATGGTCCAAAAACATGCTAAGGTGAATGGGGGTTGGCAAAGGTGTGTGTGTCCTGCCATATGCCCATTGTGTCTGGGATAGGCTCCAGACCCCATTAATGTTGCTGAGGACGAACAGCATATAAAACGAATGAATGAATTGTTAGTGACAAAAAAAAACTGTACTTCCAAATCCATTTAATATTGTGGGCGTCTTTCTTTTCACAAATCTTAGATAAATAAAAACTGAAAACCAAATAAAACGTTCTATGCTGATGATGTAATACAGCTCCGTCTCCAACACGTAGGTGTGCATTAGACGCTAATCCTATTAGACAGGCTTCTATATATCAGTTACACCTCAACAGATGGCAACAGACAGATAACTTTTACTATTGATTGTGCACACGCTGTCCTACCAGATCCAATTGGACACAGGAGGAATGGAGTCATTTTTGAATACATATCACATTAAAAATCATTTCTGCCATAACAGTGTTGGTAAGAAGAGGCTTCAATAGATAAAGAGTTAAAAATTGTATTAGATTTGTTACTCATTTAAATGTAAATCAGTACCTGTAATTGCATACCATTAACAGTCCATGTGCAGATGGATATACTATATTTACATAATATAGCAAAGTACAAGCGAGACATACAGTACCTTACAGGCATACAGCTGTCGGGGTGCCAACTGGGCATAAGTGAAGCTAGGAGGAGCTGCTAATAAATGACTAGTAACAACTAGTAACTAGTAAGTTAACATCGTAGCAAGAGATATACATGGTAACACGTTACTTACAGCCATGTTTTTAGTGATTTATAAACAGATTAATAATAAATAATACATTATAAACATGGCTATATATATTTATCAAAAGACAGCACATTATATTGTATTATGCATTATGAATGCTTTATGAAGCTTTCATCTGTAATGCACTATAGATACCTTTATAATGCATTGCAATGGTCGGTATACTTATTAAGGATGCTTTATATTGTATTGTAAAGGTATCTACAGTGCATTGTAGATGAGAGCTTCACCAGACATCCATAAAGTATAATAAACATGGCTGTAATGTGTTATGCCTTTTGATAACTATTTATAACCATGTTTATAATGCTTCATGAATACATTATAATACATTATGAATGTGTTTATAAATGACTAAAAACATGGCTTTAACTAAAGTGTTACCCAATATATTACAAAGAACACAGCAAGTACCAAAGCGCTATTCAAATCAATGGCTACTGCAAAAATAAGAACACAGATTATGACAGAGTGGGTCAGCGGATTTATGAGCTAACTGAGGTATTTGCACAAAAGATGGGTCTTGAGGTTGAACTAGAACAAACAGTTTTACTCATTTGCTTTCATTAAGCTGGACTCAAAAGGTAAATACGCAGTCTCTGCTGGGACTCTCGGCTGGGCAGTAACGTGATGATTCATCACACAGGACGTGAAGAGGTTTAAGGAGCAGACACTCCTCATCCTTTATGAGTGACAGATCTCTTTCGGGGGCCTTTGTTTGCCATCCGCTGAGAGATGAGGCAGCCTGTAATCATATAGGTGTCCGTCCTTTGTCCCTGCTGGTTTTCATTCCAGTCTATACCATTTCCCATTTCTCCACTTTTATTTGGTTAAGTTCATAAGTTCAGTTCATGCAATTGATAGTTTATTTATTTACTTTTATTTTTTTTAAATTGTTGAAATAAAATCTTGAGTAACATGAAATAATTTTGCATTACTCCGTTGGAAAGCCAGCTAGGCTGAATCATGTGACACAGGGGTAGGACAGTGACCCAATCTTGTTAATCTGGTTAAGGAAGAAGGGGGGGGGGACAGACCTGCAAAAACTGGTAAAATTATATGACATATTGGCTCTGGGGCACACAGTTCAGATCCAGGACATTAGAGGGAAAGAAATGAAAGATGGATTCAAATAATGGTAACACTTAAAGCAGTGATCAAACTGCATTATAGATGTCTCCATAATGCGTTATAATGGTCAACATAAGCTATTATAATGCATTATTAAGGTATTTATAGTGCATTATAAATGACAGCTTCATAGAGCATTCTTAATTCACAACAAATGTGGATATAATGCATTTATAAAAAGGGATATATATATGCCTTTTTATAAATGGTTATAACCGTGTTTATAATACTTCATGAATGCATCACAATGCATTATGAAGGTATGTATAATGCATTATACATGAGTGCCAAATAACCAGAAAATACAAGAAGAATCTTGGAATAATTAAACCGGCATGGTCACCTGAGTCAGCTTCCCATGATGGGAAGAGCTTTGTATACTAAGCTGTAATGTCTAAATATTCAAGGTTGACACTTAGTTATTTTGAATGGAGCACAATTAATATCCCCACTAAATGGCATTTATAAATGATGGACATCTGCTAATATCTATTATCAATGTACAATAGCTGACAAGGATTGATTAAATTCACCCATTCAACTTGGGAACAAAGCAATAAGGAATAAAGGACAGCGGATGGTATGTAAGCAAAATCAAATATTTTAATATTAACAAAGCAATGATTCATCTGAGAATTTGAGTTCCTTTTAATTTTACAGATCTAAATCTAAATCACCAAAATTAATGAGTTTATTCAGGATATATTTGTCACATCTTTGGGTCGGTAGAGCGAACAGAAAACATGGAAGTGGATTAGAGCAGTCTTTTTCAATCTGATTATCAGGGACCCACAGACTGTCCATGTTTTTGCTCCTTCCAAGAACTCTGTCAGACAGTCCACACTTTTGCTCCCTCCCAGTCGGGGCTGGTTTGAAAAACACTGGAATAGAGAATGGCAGGTTTATGTGCGGACATGATTGTCCTTTTCTATGCTAACCGAAACTGGAAATAAGCAAAAGTGCTACTCTACTGCTTTACTGTAGCTGGACCGGAAAGAAAACAAGGGTGCGGGAAATGAGAACAAAAAAAGCTCAACAGGTATACAACAGGCTGGAGACGGGGCAGGGAGAATGGAAGGAAGGAACAGGGGGCCTCTGTGCCATAGGGCAGCTCCTCTGAGTGAACAAAAAAGGTCTTAATTCTAGCAAATTTGGTGAAGTAGGAGCAAAAACGAATGTGCAAAAACCACATAGAACAAGGCACATGTGGAACAAATAAACTTGAACCATCTTCTTCCAGAGATGTCTGGTGACTTCATCAGTCTCTCTGCGCCCAGACTTACAATCCAGTGTTAGAACCGCAGCAGCAAGAGATGAGCTCATCGCCTATAATGAAGATATAGCACAGTTTCTTGCACAGAATATCTCCGTAACAAAGCTGAAACAATAACTCTTGCCCAAAACACATTTACTCTGACATTGCAATGATATCAAGCATAAAAAGTTATAATTGTATGTTGGCTCTCGGATTCCAGAATTTATAAAAAGGTGCACATACTTTAATCTGGCAATCGCTTGCATTTCAGGGATGCATTATGAAGATAATACTCTGTTTCATAGGTGGGATGTTCACAGATGGCTGTGACAATCGATAATTTTAGTAATACAGGCAATTTTAACATTTATATGGAAAATACAAGTGGTAATATTAAGTCCGCTGTTAAAAATTTTAAAAATAAGTTTTTCCACCCTTCCACATAACCCTGTTACCATTTACTTCTGAGAGTAAAACTTTAACCAACTCGACTTGCAAAACAAGGGGAAAATGACCGTTCAGAATTTTTTTTTTGCTGTGTTAAAAACTTTGAGGTTACAAAGTCTCCTCACACACAGCTCCCAGTCGAAAGATCAGTCTGTCTTTTACAGATGTTTATAATCAGTTATCCGATACTTTCACTCAAAGCAGCTTTTAGTAGAGGAAAGGATTACAATAAAAAAAAACTGCACTTCTTGGGATTTGACCCAACAACCTTTGGAATGCGAGTACAACTCTACTTGTTGAGGTAGAAGAGCTGCATCTCTGGGTGACTCTGGAGGATCACAAACAGTCTCTATATTTAAGTTTGGTAACAGACAAGAACATGGATCCTGACCAGACCTTCAGCAAGGTCGTCTCTGCTTCCACCCTAACAATAACTATCTTTATTATTAAACTATTACAATAGATAATAATATTAGCTTTTCCAAGCCTCGTTTTTGTGTTGACTGTCTCCAGAGTTTCTCATGATTACATATATTCTCTGCCTCACCTGTTTTTATTTATCTTGCCATATTGCATTTTGTTATCTATACTCTTGTACACCCAATTTATCAACACAATTCTTTCTTTCTTATCCTGCTTTTCTTCCCTCCTCTGTCTTGTGCCATCTGTCGCCGAGATAAAAGATTATCAGCCGCACATAGACAGCCAGCTTGCAGCAGTGTCTAGATAATGCATCCACGTGTTGCTACGAACTGACAGTTCCACCTCATCCGCCCTGTCTACAGTGGCTAGAAAGGCTGACACTGACAGTTCACCCTCCACTACTGTCATCCACAATCAAACCTTTGTACATTTTGTTTACAATTGTCCAGTATCCAGTATTGTGTTTAATTTTATAGACATTGTCCAGAAATACTACTTGGTCACCTTCTTTGAAGCACCCAGGGAACAATCTGCAGTTTATTCGCAAAACTGGCACTAGGATTCGTCCGTTTTTTATTTCCCAGTGGAACAAATTATTGCAGATCAGTCTGATGCTTTGTGACAATGTGCTTGTTAAAAATGCATTCCGCTAAATAAAATTTGATTTGATTGAAAATTGTGGGAATACCCCCATTGTCATTTTTTTTAATCACTTGTGCTTGTCTGACTTTTAAAGGCCATACCCGAATGCAATTTGGATTTTAAAAAAATAATCATAATAATTATGTAGACTGTAATAAATCTAGTTATTCATTTCCCTGCAACAAGTGTTTTTAAAAACAAGACATTAGAAAAAGCTTTTAGAAATTACTTGTCACATTCAAACTAATACATTAACATCAGCTCACCACAGTAATTCCACTCTACTCATTAATGGCTTATGGGCGATGTTCACTGTATATTATGGTCATTCTTCACCTTGTGTGTTAATGATACTCGTTTGACCATCATGATCATGCTATAATAGTAATAGTAATTTCACAGACATATATAGGATTCTTGAATCAATTATATACAATTTTGAACTGCAGGCAGCTGGTATAAGTAAGAGCACTAAGGCAGTTTGCTTTATAGTTTGCCTTATATGCCATAAACCAATGTTATCAGGGAACCTCTCTGCCTGCTGTCATCAGGTAACACAATGTCTCTTCTTGACACGCCAGTCCTCAGCCCAGCAATAACAGAGGCCAGAACAGCATTAAAACACACAACCATGCTACCCTAAACACCACAAATAGCTAAGTACACCCCTCTTTCATTTACAAACTTTTACACACCAAATTCTTTGTTTTCACTATACGTATTGTCTTGGCACTTTGTCTTGCTTTCTGCACGGTGCATTCGATGCTTTATATTCCTTTTGTCCTGAAGGCGACTGAATTTTCCCTTGGAATTGATAAAATGTAGCTATTTTTTATCCAGCTGAATACAATTATACATATAACTTCAAGGCTGTGTGACATTTACTTTGTTTATTTATATTTAGCTAGCTTCCTTCCTGCTTTTAACTGGGCCCTTTCTGCTCTAAAGTTATTTCAAATGACTTTGTAGGCAATCAGGGTAAATTACACAGATTTGCCTCTATAGCAATGTGGAGAATAAGCTTGCATTTGTCCAGTTTATTGAGCAAGGATGCTATCTTTTGTTTAAACTGATCTTAGCATCACTGCACAGTCACAGGGATGCCACCTTTCCAAATTGGGCTTAGAAAATATATACTTAAAATGGCAAATGTCACAACATCCACCTAAGAGCTGGGTTTCATTTCCAAAGACAGATACACGCGGAAGCTGAACATCTATGCATTGCAGATGTATAGATGCAATAAATAAAAACATAACAAATAAACAAACACATCCCAAGGTGTCAATACCACTGAGGGGGCGTTTTTTGTTGCTGAAATGTGGAAATATGTAAAATGAACATGAGTTAAAGCTTGCCTTTGTATATAAGTTGCCCTCATTCACATCCCACGTGGTTGAGTCTTGGCCGCTCGACACCATGTCAGTGGATCGCGGTGTTTTCCCACAAGGGAAATTCAGTATTTTTTTTTAATTCGTGATTGCAATCGTGAATGAAAACTAAAAATGCCAAAAGTCTTGCGTTTTTTTGGTTACTCATGGTTAAGGTTAGGGCTGGGTAGGGGTTAAGGTTGTCATTGCAGGAAGTAGGATTTTCCTGTACAAATGAATGGATGGTCTCCACAAAGATATGAATACAAATCTGTATGTGTACATGTGTGTGTGTGTGTGGATTAGATTTAAATTATTTTGGGTTGTACCAAATGTCCCCCACAATGTGATAAAAACCTGTTATTTTGATGTTATGGGTACTATTTTTAAGGTCCCCACAAAGATCTGCAAATGCAATCAAAAAAGTAAAAATGCCAAAAGCCTTGTATTTTGTTTGGTCACTTATGGTTAAGGTTAGGGCCGGGTAGGGGTTAAGTTGTCATGTTGTGATTAGAGTTTTCCCCATAGAAATGAATGGAGAGTCCCTATAAAGATGTGTCCCTGTGTGTGTGTGTGTGTGTGTGTGTGTGTGTGTGTGTGTGTGTGTGTGTGTAAAAGACACATAACATTTTAAAGAGGGGGGGCTACTGGTATGAGAGCTCTTGTTCAGAGTTAGAAGCTCAGATCACACAAAATGTGACTATTAGTTGTCAGTCTTGTCAGCAGATATAACCAGCTCTGTAGATAATATGGAAAGCATCTTTTGGATTGTTTAAACAAATGGAAAAAAACTGTGAAACAGTGAAACTGTGAAACACTACGAAAGGCAAGAACATCCCCGGGGGGGGGGAAAAGGGGAGAAGTGTGGAGAAAGATGAAAGGTAACACAAAAAGCGGGTGGTTAGCAAAAATGGTAAACATGAGCAAAGGACTTTAAGGCAGAGATGAGGGTGTCAAACTGGAGTCCGGCAGGACATGTAAAGAGAACAAAGACCGTTTGTGCAAATGAGAGGGCTAAAGGTTATGCTAATTACACAGCATTACTGGGAGGGCTCGGGCGCTCTGGGGTGAAATACCACTGCGCCAGGCTGAAGTCGAAGCTCAACACAGCTGAGGCTACGAGTCGACTGAGTGACACGGAGGCAGATTGGAGATGAGTGTCCCTCGGCTTTTCAGCTGATGGAAGCAACACGCGGCTCAATTTTTCCCCCAGAAATCGAAGCGTCAAAAAAATGAAACGGCAGAAATGACTGTGGGGGTCAAATTTGATTCAGGCCGATTCAGGAAGTGAGATTGTGAGGTTGCCTTCTGAGGATTAATTCCAAGCATCATTGTATATTTTTATATAATATCAGTGCCACACTGAAGAACTTTTTTTTGAACGAGGGGAAAAAAAAACAGTTTGACACTAAGGGTACGGAGGAAGCAGTGGCTGATGGGCACTTAATTCTGTCACATCTATAGGCAAACAAACTGAAGACTGGAAATAATTGCAATTATTCTGTCCCCGTAATTGGCTTTGTAGTCTGATAAGGGAACCACATCATGCTTTGCTGGATGCCATGTGAAAGTCTCAAAGTCTAATTACCACTCTCCTGTTAATTACTTAATAAGCCAAACACAATGCTGTCATGCTTCATATGATGACTGAACCCAAAGCTCCTTTTTTGGGTAACTAATTGAACTCTCAATTTGATGAATGTGAGCAATTACATCACCAATTAGCACTGGTTACATTTTCTTTTATTCTCTCTGTACTACTATTGTCAAATATTACTAGATATGTGACTGATAGATGTTCAGATAGATATATAGACAAATAGCTAGATAGACAAGATGCAGTATTATAATCAAACCCTCTTCACCATAATACTGAGTAGTGTAACTGTGCAAGAGTTTTAATAAGAATTATATCATGACAAAGCATTACACTGTGGTTGGACATTGTGTCAATAAACTATTTTGTTCTTCTTATTTCAACAGGTGGAGATGATTAATGAATGAGAAATCCACAGCAGGGTAACAAAAAATCACTACACCACCCGTGAAGGGTTCTCGAGAAATGGCGCTCGACCTCTAAATTGGGCACAAACCTTCTTTTCCTCTTTAGCAGTGAGAGGCCTCATATGTCATAAGGAAGACGACCTGTTCAAAATTACACACGATGCTGAAGAGCATCTCACATGCTGTGAGTGGATCCTTCAGTGCTCTGTAGGGCACAACGAAATGCGTGACTGAAGAAACCGAGAAGGCTAAGGTTAGCAAAGGAAACACAAAATCTGGAAAAAGATGTCTTATAACAAACAAGAGTAACAAATCAAACGATTGCTGATGTCTTGTGACCATGCCAGAGTCAAGGCCTTCGCAGCAAGACTGTCAGCAACAGCCAACAACAAAACAGGTCTGCACAAACCACTATGGGATAATGAGGCATAAAAGAACAGATTTGTGTATGTGAGTATCTCGCTGTTCGCACCTGGCCAGCAATATCTGCCTAATGAACTGCAGGATGTGTGCAGGAAAATTAGCATTTTAGCTGTAACTCCTGACAAAAAATGTTATACGGGGAAAAAAGAGAAAAGGATCGAGTAAATGCCAAGTGTCAGACCTCCACAAAAAAGCAGGTAAGTTTAAACTTAAGTCTACAGTAGATCAGGGACTTGCATGGGCTGACGACACAAACTTCTGAGGTACTACAATAGCAGACATATACGGAGCTAAAGTGCAAACATTCAGGCATGATCATTATTTAATTTGTAATTAAAAAGTATCGACCACATCTCCTCTTGGGCAAAAACCAGTCACCTTCGGATTTTTGGGTGAAAACCAGTGTCACTAGGGAAAAGCAGCTTAAACACAGACCCACCACAAACTGCATCATGGAGACCCGATTATTAAAATGTTCTTGACACTTTTATTGACCAACGTGTTCTCTGACCAGACCTTCTAGTCTCGCATCAGAAATGGCACTCTTTGGAAGCCGCAGAGGTGCAGCAAAGTAATGCAAACCGCGTCAACTGTCCTAAAACTCATTCAAAACCAATTAACAGAAGCCTATGCGTTTCAGCTGGAGCCTCACCCAGGGATGGCACTTTTACACACTGCTTCACTTTTTTTGGCGGGCGCGCTTCGGGGCATGGGTTTGCCTGGCTGGGGGGCGTGTCGGGGGGGGGGGGGGGGGGGGGGGG
>JAODJX010000035.1:6466715-6497996 GCA_026776945.1 Isichthys henryi | reverse complement strand
CCCCCCATCCTGGGTTGTTCCCTGCCTCGTGCCCATTGCTTCCGGGATAGGCTCCGGACCCCCCACGACCCAGTACGATAAGCGGTTTGGAAAATGGATGGACGGATGGATGGATATATTAAAGATCCAGTGTGACAGCTTATGCATGGCGCAGTCACTAAAACATGTGAGCAGTCATACCCGCTATGCAGTTTCTCACACAAATCTATTACTACTACTCTAGTACTCTCTTGTTAGGGTTGCTACGAAAATGGTCCTGATGACAAATGACAGCTTTATTTTTTTCATGGTATTTCTCCGACGACCATTAGTACATTTAATGTCTTGGAACTCTATCAAGGTCCCACATGATGAAAGTACCTTCAAACCAATGCGGTGCCTGAAACCATTTATTACAGTAAAAGCATGTTGCCAAAACAGTGGAGTCCCATTATATTTCACAAACTGGGATTTGAGTCTGATGGGATTCTGACCGTTTTTATAAACATTTTGTGAAATTACATTAAACTTTGTTTCTTAAAGTACATTTCCCATGACTAGTGATGTTCTTCTAATTAATGCCATTAATTACACTGCTGGCCAAAAAAAAAAAAAACAAACAAATGGGCCACAAAGCTTAATGTTTTGCAATTTGGGTTCAGCCCATCCTTTTGCCCAGGAGTTTACACTTAAGGACATGTCTACTCTGTTTATGATAATTCAGAAGTAGCATAGAATGTTCGAGGAACCAAATCAGGGGGCTGCTAGGAAGAGATTGCAACGATTGACCAGAAACAAGTGCAAGATAACTGGAGAAGGAAGAAGAAACTATACAAGCAGTGCTTAAATCCTGTAGTCAGAAATGCTATGTACACAATATAAAGCACAAGAGAATCTACTAAGATGTCCAGTCGGATCATTTAGTGTGTGATCTGCTGGCTTTCACGCTCTACCACTGGGTGGCACATAGATGTGTTCCAATTCCACATGCATTTCATTGTGTTACATTTCCAATCACTTTATTCTTTAACTTTTGAAAAAATAACATTGAGACATTGAGAATAAAGCGAAGGGAGAGGCTGCAGTCACACTGTTACGCGAACAGAGCTGGCAGAGCACAGGCTAAAATGGCACCGCCAAGAATATTTGCAGTTGCCCAAAAATAAAGAGCATCCTGTAGTGGTAAGCAGACCACGGCGCGACGAGTCAGCGATAGACAGTGTGTTGCTGCAGGCAGCGGCGGGGATGAGATTAGTCTGGCGGACAGATGTTGAGGGTTTTTCCAGAAGGAGGAAATCTTAAGCCAATTTTTGCTCTTAAACATTTATATGATCAGCAAATATTTTTAAAAGAACACGTTTTATTTTATTCCATGTATATATTTCATGCATTTATTAGAAGGTATTTTAAGGACAAACTCTGGCTTTTATGCATGACGTCCATGCGTACAGCACATGACGCTAAGGTCAGTTATCCTCCTCATGGTTACTGGCTCAGGGACTTGAAGCAGGTTAGAGGCTGACTTTTTTTAACAGCTACACTAACAGCAGTTCTATATCGAGCTTCTTACATGTTATGCTGGTGTTGTATTGTATTGTATTATACTATGATTGGCTCAACTTTCCTGAAAAACAACTATGAGAATGAAGGAAATAGTAAAACTCTCGCACCTCCTTCACTGCATGTCATATTTGAGCTCGCCCCCCCCCCCCGCCATTCTCGTATAATCAGTGATCTGTGCAGCCCATGTCCAGCGCAGTTTGCAGAGCATATCACGCTGTAGCATTCAGGGAAGGTGCCTTTGTGACGGCATGACTAGGCGTCAGCATCTGCAATCAGCCCCTAACCCCCCCCCCCCCACCAAAAAAAAGAAGCGAAAGGCTGAGCAGAGCCTGTAGGGGGGCTTTGGAAAGCTATCAGCATCCCCTTTATTGTCCTTTACTACATGTATAAATCATCTTTAAAAATGTTTCAGGGGTCTCACCATCTGCACGAAAGACCAAAAATGTGATTCATACATTATGTACTATAGGTGCTGTCCTGACAGGTCCTACTCTCGCAGAAATTAGATCTTGCTGACTTCACTCCTGTGCTCTTCTGAAGCAAATGTTGGGCAGAATCGATGGGGTGGTGGGGGGGGGGGGTTATCCCAAACAGAGCCTAAAGAAAAAACAAGGAACAAAGTAAAGAAAACACTTCGCTCATTCGGCTTGAACCACTTGTGTGTTGCAGGGTCTGAGTTGAGCTTTGAGTGCAAAAGCCATCATGGTGAAAACCCAGCTGCTGGGTGTGATTACGATGCACTAAAAGCAAGAAACGCAGATGCATGCAACCCTGATGGGGAGCAAATATTATTCCACATTTCCCCCTCCCCCATTTGATTCACGTATAGCCAAATGGCAAAATATTACCATCAGCATACATTTGCTACCTTAGTCCCTTATGTTTATGCATGCCCTCACATAAAACATGCAACTCCATCACGGTACTTTATATTCTGAGATTGTTTTGATTTTTAAAGCTTCTCCATCAACATTCATCGCAGTGCTTTTCATTAATGTAGTACAACCTGACATGACCAAACACAATCACTGCCAACAAACAAAACAATCTCATAACACTCCTAACAGCAAACAAGGATCTCGCTATGGTCTGAACTGGCAACCAGTGAGGATCCCGAGTGCTTCTGGACCAAGCCTTCTTTAACATCCCTTGTTGTTTAGATGATGTTATTAAGACACATGGCTTACATCTCATTGTAGCTCTCGGGACAATGACCAGAAGGGAGAAGGTTTGGTGCCCACAATATAGAGGTCGTGATCAGAATGGTTTGCTATAAGGGATAATGCAGATGGGTACATGCTACAGGCAATTTTGACACCAATTTTTTTTAGGAAACTGAACAAAACAAGCGGCCGTGTCCAAGTTATGTCTTCCACTTTGCCATTTGTTATACAATAACTAAGATAGTGCTGCTACAGATGGTGCTGTGACTTAGTTGATCAAAGTGCCCGTGTAGTAAACAGAAGATCCTGGGTTCGAATCCCAGTGGTGCCCTTTTATCGTAAAGACATCTGAAACATACTAGTCAAACTGGTTAGCACATCACACCTTCATGAGGGTGGTGAGTGCTCCAGTGGGCTAAGTCTCTGTGCCAGTGATCAGATGGTCACTGGTTCAAGTTCTGGCCTCAACCAAACAGTCATCTGTTTGTGGGCCCTTGACCAAGGCTGTTAACTCTCAGCTCCAGGGGCACCACATGATGGTCAACCCTGAGCTATGAAGAGCAAGATGGGGCAGGCAAAAGGGAAGACTTCCTATGGATCTGTACTCACACATGTGCAATGGAAAACAATGGATTACACTTATAATTGTACTATTTGTAATATTTAAACCAAGTTTTTCTGGTAAACCCTGATCCACATAATAGAGGGAGAGCATGTAAACTAGAAATAGGAGGGATTCAACCCCCCTCCCCCAGTGGTGTGAGATAACAGTCCTTCACCGGAACCACCATGGTCTCTCAAAATGTGCACATTGTGCATGCGGTATTGTCACTTTCAGTCTGAGCACGTCCCCAACCACAGCGCTCTTCTAGAATACTCTCCATGCCCAAGTCTAATTAATCATTCATTTGCAAATACCATTACAGCTGTCAGGATGAGCATAAATCCCAGAATTCCCACATCCATCACCAAGAGAAACAGACACTGAACAATTTATGATATTGTCTTTTGCCTAATGAGGATGGAACGGGCCGGAGTGCCGAAAAACCATTAAGAAAGTGAGAGCAAACTGTCACCACGGCATGAAGCTCTTAGCGAAAATCTAGAAATAGATATGGACACCAGCGAATCACATACGAACAGTAACAACTGACGACATTTCACATCATTCATTTTAAGCTGCAGACAGTTACAGGGTAGATTTTAATTGGCAAGGCTTGTGTCGAGGTTTTTTGCAAACACTTTAAAGTAGATTTTAGTTTTTCCATGCGTGAAAGCACCGACTGGCAGTAAATGTACTTTGTTTTTTCATTTGTTATGTACTTTGCAGTGCTTTTTACAACGATATTACAAGTTCAGCTATAAATCTGATTCTGTTACGGGGTTAAATATGAAGATCAGACAGAAAATGATATGGATTTCTCCCTGTTTATCTGCCATATTCACATATAGTGAAGCAGAAACAATTCTCCTGGATTCCATCCCCGGGGAATCCCTGGGGTTTCTTTGAAACCTACCATGAAACATGCTTAACTCTCTTTTTTAAAACTTTAACCAGGAACAGCCACATTCCTGGTCCTTTGGAGGACACTTCACGCATTTATCTGGAGAAAAAAAAAAAACTTTAAATGCTGAGAAAAATGCAATTACCTATAGCCTAGCAATTGCACAAGTGACAAAATAAAACATCACTGCATTAAAAAAAACACTATACAGGTATCTACATTCATGACTAAACTCTGTACCGCGAAACAGAGAAAAAATATGAAATACAGACTGAGAGGAAGCTCTATTCAGTCTGACCTTTCTGTGTGTTGTGCTTCTGCTGGATTGCCAAACTCATTCGTGACCATCAGGAAGCCAGCATGCAACCTCAGTTACTGAGTAAACACCTTCGCAGGCCAGTGTGACTGCAGATGCACTCTTTCTAGAGTTTCAGCTTCCAATCCGGTCTCACCCCATTAATCAGAGTTTAAACACAGTACCCTGAGGGCCTGGGGAAATCAATAGCGAAGTGTGCATCTCATTGTGAAGGAGGGCATGGACTTCATTAATAGCGTGGCCGCACTTGCCGTTAATACTCCGGGTGTTTTAAGTTTGAGCGACGCAGGAAGCGGATACCCGGGTACATTCTGAGCTGTTACATCACAGCCTGCGCTCATTCGCTCGTCAATCTGGCACGAGATGCACGTCTACTGGCGTTCGCTCAGGATGCGGATCGAACGAAGATTAAACACAGCACCCCCCCCTCCTCATGCTTTATTGGTTACTCGGCAATGGATTGACCATGAGAAACTCCAAAGCACCATGTGTAGTAGCACTGATGGCAGTAACAAGGCAACCGCAAACCAAATTACTGATGTTATTAGGTACAGTACAATTAATCTGCCTTTAAACTCGACTTTCTTTAAATAGTAAATACTTTGCAAGACTCGCATATTTATCAGTCCTTGGGTGACCAGATAATCCATGTCAGACAGGACACTTTGAGCTAGAGCAGGATTTATAAACAGCCATTTCAATTGAAAGGACCCGGATGTCACTCCAGCGTTGAGTTCTTGCTGCGTGCTGATTGGTCAGTATCCTATAATCAGGCACGTGCCACTAATGGTAATGTGAAACAGCTGGATGAGTCTTTCAATCAAGGAAACAAATTAGTCAAAGCACAAGAAGAATTGAACTATTTAGCTAAGTACAGGAGCCTTTCAGTTTTAAAGTAGTTTGTAAAACCTGAAGTAGCTCAGAGTGTCTTTCCTGATATGGAATATCTGGTGACTAATTAATCCACGCATCCGCCAACCACTGAACAAGCAGAGCAGGAGTGGTCAATCTTATCTGCAAAGAGCTGGTGTGTAGGCGGGTTTTCGCTGCAACTCCCTAATTAGATTACTAATTAGAGGACTGATTGGCTGAAGAGTCCTCACACCTGGGTTTTGCCAGCTGACATACAGGTCACCCCAAAAACCTCCGTATACACCGGCCCTTTGCAGATAAGATTGGCCTGACCTTACAATCCATAAGGGGCAGGAGAACAGCCAAGATGGGATGCCAGTCTACTGTAGTAAAGCCAGCAAACATGTTAGACATTTGTAAAAGAAACATACAGACCATTAACAAGGTCATAAAAAATATAAAACCAAAATTAAAATAGAAATGAATTTGTACCCTGTGAATCATTAAAGCTGCATTCAAAATCTCACACATAAACCAATTCTAATAATTCATATGAATGTGTATGCGTTTCATTAGAAATGCAACGTCGCACACAAGGAGGACATCCATCAAGGTTTGGTGAAATTGCAGAGCTCTGGTTTAGGACATTCAGAGGAGCTTGGAGGAATAATATCAAAAGATGAAGTGTACCAGAAGAGCAGAGAGCGACTAACCTCGTCCGCAAAGCAAGTCATCCGCACGATGTTTCACCATGGGAAAAGTAAAAGAAGAAAAAAAAATCATTCATTTTTTTCTCCCAACTCCCAAAAAAATTGTAATAATAATAAAAAAGAAACGTGCACCGTACTGATTTTGTTTCACCTCTTGGAAAAGGCGTTCTCACAATAGCGAAATCCACCGTGTGTGGACTTGGGTCGGCCTACTGTGTGCTACGGTGTATCCAACAAACCACAGATAGGCCTATTTCATTGTTTTATAATCTCCGAGATACATCTCAGACACTAAAAATGTTGCATGGGGTTTATATTAAATTCAGTACACACATACTTTCATTGCACTTGTGATCATTTCCCATGAGAAGTACCAAACACTGCAGTAGTGAACTGCTGGAAAATAACACACCTGCAACTCCGTTCATCACAGCAAACGTTACACACAGACACAGAAACTGGCTAGCAGCTAACCAGTCACACCTGTATTTAATTAGTCATTAACACAGCTATGGATACGAAATATTTAAACAGTTAGTGGCTCTTAAAAATGTTTGCCTTTGTTTGGTAATAGTTGCACAGTTTTGGTATTTAACGCAGTGAAATATTAAAAAATGACTAAATATGGTACAAACTCATTCGACAAAATATACCAAGTGAGCGAAGGAAAAGTAGGTGTGTTGCAAAAAAGATAAATGTTTTGCGGCTATCTAGTTAATAGGATTAACTGGATAAACGGGAGTTCCACAAAACAGTTAAATGTGGTTAAATGTAATAGGTTACAGATCATTAGTTACCCTGTTAAAATGTCGATTAGTTGTGCGTTTGTTTGTGATTACTTCATTAAAGTTATGTAACTTATTATATTTGAGTACCTTTTGATTACTTTTCTAAGAAATGTTTTAAACTGGGCAATAAAGCTGAAAAGTCCCATTGGCTGTGCTGACCTGTTTTTTTTCTGGAAATATGCCGAAAGCAGGAATTTCTGCACGGTGCATAGATGCAAAGCAAGAAAATGAATTTTATCCCTATTGAAAAAAGTTTTGAACCGTTTAAGCTGGTTAACCAGTTTATGATAGTTGACCAGTTTAATTTGTTTCCGCACGACAGTTTGATGGTTTAACTGGCCATACCAGCTTATAATGGTCATTCTAGCTGGTTTAGCTGGTCAGAACACCATGACCACTTTAATAGGCTGGCCACACCAGCATGATAGCTGATGACCCACCCAGCTAAACCATTAAGAAGTAGCAAAAGCTGGGACATGACCATCAAAGACCACGTTAGACCTGCTAAAACTAGCTACCAGCGGCAGTTGGTATTAAGCTGTTTCTTTCCGCGGGGATGTTTTTCGTATAAGCTTTTCACCGAACAGAATATATACAGATGTAACCTCCTTTGTAATCACCCACATTTTGATTAGTAAATGTAATATAATTACGTATATTTTCTCAGTAACCGTAATGCATTACAATTTCATTAATGTTGTAATTTCATTACGCAACGCAGTTACATGCAGCTAGGTACTCAAGAACAGTTACCTATAAATTCAGGGAGCAAGTGAATCCGCAGCAGAGGTAAGCAGGTTAGGAAAGATTACGCTGCTATCGCTGCGGAAGGTGGCGCTGTGGCTTAGTTGGTTAAAGCGCCTGTCTAGTAAACAGGAGATCCTGGGTTCGAATCCCAGCAGTGCCTTGGGCTTTTCCGCTTTTGAGGGACAGTGTTTGGCTCAGCCCGGTGTGCCATGCCATTGACTGGAAGGTTCCTGTGGCTGATTTCACCCTTGAGCAAAGCCCTTAACCCCCAATTGCCCGATGGATAACAAGACGTGTAACATGTGCATTCTATCTGTCGATTATTAATAATAAATAATTATTTAAATTATCGTTATAGTTATTATTGTGGTTATTAATTATTATTATTTCACCATTCTCTATATATACACTAAACATGTCACTATGTGAAAATCCCAGGAAGGTGGCTGTTTCTGAAATGCTGGAAAACCGCCACCTCGAAAATCGCTCGGTTCCCCCATCAGCCCTTTCACCCCGTCTGTGTTCAGTTTCAGACACATATGATTCTCAGTTTTGGGAGCGGCCGGTTTGCGTGACCAATCGGATGTGCTAATAAACAGACCATTGAGTGTATACCGTATAAGTGAGATTTTTCCATACTGCACAGCAAATGAAAGCCATTGGTGTCCGTCAGATTTAGTACAGCTTAGTTGCCTGAGTGGGGATTAAAAAGGTTTATAATCTGTGCATTTAGAGATTTGTTTAATCCTATTGCCAACAATCTGTTATCGTAAGAAGCACGTCAAAAACTCCATCTTGGGAGTGGCGTTTTTATTATCAAAGCGTGTAACGAACAAGCCAGCTGCCATGACGTCCTAAGAAGCGTTAATCTCTCAGTTGTTACTTAGCTCTTTGTTCATTTGTAAATGAAGGTTTCATGGCTTTGTTGTGATTATCATTATAAAGAAATTTGGGAAACATAATTTCATTGTGTCTGATTGGTATTATTCCCTACGAAAGGGTTCTTTTGCGTTTTACTGTGGTGAGAAGGTTAACTTTAAAATGTTAAATTTAATTGCATGGTGTTTTGATTTTAAGTAGTTTTACCCAAGATGATTCTATACATGATGTCGCAAGTGTGTTCCCAAACTAATTCAGGTTAAATATCAGGTACAAAAACAGAACACCTTACGACAAATATACCCTGAAATCACAATCACTATGCTCCTTTCCATCTCTTTGTGAAGGTGTTTATTTTAGGAAACCACACACATCAATGGATGGACTTGTTACCACTGATTAACTAATATGCAAAGAAGTTAATCCTCAGTGGATAACAATGGTGTTAAGAGAAAAAGAACAACGTAGTCGAAATGTGCTTCTGGTTTTGTCAGTTGCTGTAGACGTGAGTTTATAACGGGTTTTGAATGTCGCATTTGCATTTAAACATTAGCTTAATGTGCTTTGGTGGTTGTTTGGTTGTTTTCCATTAGTGACCTTTCGAGACAACTTTCTCTGTTGTTTGAGCAAATTTGCATCAGAATTGTTACTGTTATCAATATGACAGCTGTTATTTCCTGAAGTGATTAATGTTAAGTATAATGCATTTGGGATTTGAACTTGGATCCGCAGATGCTCTGTCATTGAGATCACCCCCTTTATCAAGTGTCGGAACCACTTATGCAGGACAAGCAAATCATTCACGGTGTGATTGTGACACTGTGTCAGTCCTGGGGGAGAGAACCTTGGGTGAGTCAATGACAATTTATTCCTATATTATTCTGTTTGGAACCCCAGCCATGAGAAAATGAATTCATACGTAGAGCTTCACTGCTCACCAGAGGGACGAGTTTGTCACTGTAGGCGTGGAGACGTTGGCCGGCAGCGGTGGAACTCACAGCAAAGGTCAGATGGTAAGGATGACTGAGGGAGGCATTGCTCATTGTCTATTCCCAAAAGGAGAAGGGTCAGTCATAGAAAAACAGGGCAGACCGCCTCATAAACCAGCCTTTATTAACAGAGTCCTCTCCATAGGCGATGGTCAGCAAAGATCCCAATGCATGCAGCTGTAACAGATTCTATATTCCACAAATGGTTTGCCTTTATTGCTTGTCTTTAGATCCAGAGACATACCGCAGCAATGTAAATTTTGCTCTTTAAAGCATTGCTTTGTTATTCTGTATGCATGGCCTCCCATTTCTTGAAAAGAAAAAAAAAGACTCATAAAAATGTCTGATTTTGTGTGTGACATCTAGGAACTTAAATTTGGGATATTATTGTTCCTTAAGTCCTATTTGGTTTGTTTTTCAGGACTTGCTTTCGTGCCTCAGGGGACAGAAAATGGCTGTTCTGCTTTTGATGTGCAGCCTAATTGAATTCAGAAACGACAATGCAGGAGAGAAGCACTCAGACCGTCACAAAGAAATGAAGTCAGCTCCTTAAGTAGGTTTCTAAGGACCACCAAAAGCCCCAAGGCTCCAAACACCGTCTCCTCCTCCATTCCTGCATCAACATGTCCCATTGTGGCCACACAACCTGCCTTAGCAGACAGGTCCAAAGCCTCAGGTGGGCTCCAAGGAAGAAGAGGAACGAGCCCCAAAAATACAGAAACACAACTCAAGTCTCACCGCTTCTGTCTACTGACTTAATATTAATTTAGAACAGCCTGAATTTTGTCAGTTACATTCTCTGTAGCCACCATCTCTGGACAAATGCATCACCTGAAGTAATATTCCAATACCTACTTTTCATATACCTTATATCGACTGGTCAGGAAGTCATTTCAAAGCAAAGAATATGAGCCAAAGCAATTATATTTCATTCGTATTTCTGGTCTAATTCCATACAGAAGTCTACCCTCATGGCTAAATGCAGAAGTAATGTAGTAATAGGAATCTTTTGATTTTTGACACCACTGACAATTACTGTACGGCAAATAACTCTGGGTCCTCATCCATTGAACCCAACCCTACTTACTGCCATAACCAACCATGCATTTTATTTCCAGAAAAAAGCTATTGCATTTGTTTCTAGTTTCCAAGTCTCGCCCTCAGGGAATGGTTTTGAAGCTGGTGTTATCAGCATAACAGCTCAGGTAAGCCTGACATTTAAGTTACCTCTGTCGTTAGGGTTAAGGTTACAAATCATTCCTCTGCCCCACAGGCAGCAGTGACAAGAAAGTGACCTTTGGGAAGTTCTAACTAAAGATCATAGGGGGGAGAAGCAGTCAGTCAAGTCTTCCATTAATTCCTAGTAAGGAATCTCTGACAGTTGGTTGAGTCCATAAACCTGTTCAGGATAAGTGATATATGGGTAGTTTTGGTGTGTGGTAAACATTACCCACCTAATAAAAAAGGAGTATTAAAGTCTGTGGGCAACGTTGCACCTTAGACGTGCCTGTTCATACTGGAACGTGACTTAGATATCTGATGCAGTATTATACTTAAACTTTTGAAGTGTTGGGTCTGGAGCTAAATATTGTCTGTATGTAAAAAAAAAAAAATAAAAAAAAATCAAGAACTATCACATGTAAATTAATGCTATCAAATGTATAAAAAGCTTTCTACTAAAATTTGAATGAGTCAAGCTTTTTTTTGCATGAGAACTCCCCTCACAACATAATGAGTTTTCTTAATTTCTTTGGTCAAACCGGTTGGCTTCATAATTAGCTATGTCGCCCTGGGGGCGATCAACAGAGCCAGCCAGAATCCCTCCTCACTTTGTTATGCGATGACAGCGACCATGGGCATTTTTCGCGGTTTCCTTCCTGACACTAGCGAATACGATAAACACCACTCAACCAGCTGCACCCTGATCAATCTTAACATGGAACTCATTTTCTATCACTCAACACCCATTATTAGCTTAATTACCACTTTTGCCAGTCTTTGAGGATCGCCATGCTAACATCCCCGCCTGGGGTATACATTTCTTGTTTCTAGGGCTTCACTTAAAAAGTTGCAATTACAGGGGTTGGGCAATGAAACTGAGACACCTGGTTTTTGACCACAATAATTTTTTGTGTGGCGTGGGGGCTCCGTTTTTGACCAATACAGCATCAATTCATCTTGGGAATGAGTTACAAGCCCTACACAGTAGCCAGAGGGATTCCTCTTGCAGAACAGTGGCCAGGTCACTATGTGATGCTGGAGGAGGAAAACGTTTCCTGACTCGCTTCTCCAAAGAACCTCAATAATACTCCGATCTGGTGACTGTGCAGGCCATGAGAGATGTTCAACTTCACGTTCATCAAACCAGAACAGTGGTTTATCATCCTGATACATGGCACCACCTTCAGGGTACAATGTCTGAAACATTGGCTGGACATGGTCCTCCATAATGGTTCAGTTGTCCTTGGCAGTGATACACCAATTTAGAACAAGTAGTTGACCTATGGAATATCATGATATTGCAGCCTGATCCACCCCCGTGCTGCATTCTGGGTATGCAACAATATATGTGGTAAGCCTTTCTGAGGCTTCTGCAAACCAAAACTCTCCTGGATGTAGGAAAGAAAGTGAAGGTGGACTCAGAGAATAGTACATGTTAACTCTTAGGCTATGAATAATATGTAAGCTGATGGCACCATTGAAACCCAACGTTTGGCATTTGCATGTCTGACCATGAATACTGACCCTGTGTAAACAGGAAAGTCAAGGTTCAATTCAATTCATTTTTATACAGCACCTTCCACTATAGTCATCCCAAAGCACTTTTTACGTAGTGTTGTGATACATGAAACATCATTAGAGAGAAATACAGAATGGGAAAAAGGAAGGAAAGAAATTAAATAAAGCCAGAAGACAACAGACGAGAGGAACCAAAAACTCCCAAGGAAGGAGAAAAAAAAACCTCTGGGGGTCCAAGGTCAACTGGCTGCCCACCCCCGGGCATACTAACATTACTGAAAACAGAGAAGAGTGGACTTGCTTGCTAAAAGGTGGGTTTAAGCTGTAAGGTGCGCATTTAATTCTGCAGTGAGCTGGGCAGTGGTTTTATGTTTTTCGGATACAGTCTGGGTTAGATACCTGGACATCCCTGTCAGGCAGCTTTCTCTTGCGTCCACAGTAACTCCTGTTGGATGTGGTCCGTCCTTCGTGGTGGTATGCCGACATTACCTTGGATAAACTGGCTCTCGATGCACCACAAAAACTTGCTGTCCTGGTCACAGATGATTCAGTGAGACATGCACCAACAATTTTTGTCCTCTTTTAAACCAGGATATGTCTCCTGTTATGTTGTGTGAATTTCTATATTTTATGCACAGCTGTGTTATTGCTCTGCTAATTCAACCTTCAATTATTTAATTATGCAATTATTTAACAGCGTAGAGACTGTTTGTGGCCAACAGAGGGCGCCATCCAAACACTGACCCATGTGCGGTGTGGAGGCTGGAGGAACTCCTGTCAGCGGCAGGCATGAGCTCAATTAAACCTTGAATGTTTTCTTTGTCTCTTACACAGACGTTTTCCCTCAAATCGACACTGTAGCACATGGAAATCTTTTTGAATGCATACTACTTTTCACCTAGTACATTTAGTATTCTGATCAAGGACGACAGTTCCTTTTCCCCCCCCCGAGTCTCAAAACACCGCTGGACGGTTCACAGATGCAGCCCATTTGACACTCTAATATGACAGGAAACAGATTCGCTTTTTCAATATGTATGGTTTTACTTATAAGGAAAAGAAAAAAAAAAATCTATGGAATATGTGGTATAGTAGTCCAGATTCTTAAGACTTTCCTGACTACAAAAAAAAAACAGCCATTTAATGTAACCTCACTAAAAGATAAAAGTAATGCTCAAGACTAATATGCAAGTTACTGAGATGTAAAACATACTGATCTTATAGGATGTTTGTATATTCCTAGATCACACGTTTCATTCCACTGTGCTTGCTGAATTTGCTGAGAATCCTTGGCAATAACAAGACTGCAGATTATAATGCAAAGTCTATAGCTAAAGGGCACCCAGAGCCTATTAATCACACACCTTTTTTCAAAAACACAGCCTGATCTAGTAAGCCCACATTAACCACCTTCCACGGTTTTTTTTTTGGGCGAGGTTACTGCAGTAATGAACCCACGCACAACACGAGAGTGTGACACAGGGTGACGGGCTGCTAACAAGAGGATTCGCTTTATTTCTTATTCTCCAGAGACAAGGCGCCATGTTTCACACAGAATTAAAAGGCCGTTCCATGTTGCGATGTCTTTAAATGGAAAAACAAGAGGGCTAAGAAGCAAAACGGAAACGTGACACTACACACACAGTAAGGCACAAAAGAAATCCCGGATGCTGTACACTAATTTCAAAGCAGAAAGACAGATCAGCCTAAAGGCACTTTTAACTGGCAGAATGTGCGAGTTCTCCAAAGGAGGTCTGTAAACCATTATGGGTGAGCAGTGCATGTTGTATGAACCCCCTTTAAATACCGCTCACAGATCACTGCACAATGGCCGCTTTGTGGCCGACTATCGACTGTCTGCCACTCCGGCAGACACCCAGCTTATGGGAGGTTATCTGCTTATCTCTCTGCAAGCACTGCTTGATTAAAAGGAAGTTTCAGAGTGACGCGGAAGGTGAGAGGAATGCACTCCTCTTAGATTCCAGCCCTAGACCTTCGAGTAATGGTGCAAATTAAATGGTACAAACAAAACAGGCCTAATATTTTGCCTCGACAGGCTTTTGCGTCTATGCAAGTCTGGAAATCAGGCACACGATATAGTCGGAACAATAAGGTTTTCTAGAACCGACCAGCTGAAACCCTCTGGCAGTCTTGGGTTCTGAAGGGCGTCTGCATAGAGGGAGGTGGACCCAAGCAGGATCAGCAGCACCCCTCCCGGGGGGAGCAATGACTTGAGGGGGAAAAAATCCATGCAATCAGTGCAACAGGGCTGGTTTTATGCGTCTGCTATAGATTTTTAAAGAAATATGACGCTGAGGTTGTTAAAAATATTGAAGCCCAAATATGACAAGCACTAGAGGTAGGGCGGCACCTGTACTTCATAAGTCTGATATTACTTAAAATTTTTGTCTATAGATTAAAATTCTTTAGAGTCTGTACTTATCCATCCAACTCCTAATTATCGTGGATAAGGTCACTGGGGGGTGGAGAGTATTCCAGGCAGCATCGTTAGGGGAACAACCTCATGTGACCCCGGCGTTCCCCGCAGAGACACAATCGTACTCTTCACAGAAGCGTGACCCGACCCGTGAATATAAATGAAGGTCAAGGTGTGGGGAAAAACCAGTGTGCCGGTGTCAGAAGGCAGCAGGGCACCATAAGCAATGACAGCCAGAGGGCACGGCTGGGCGAGGAGGCACATGCAGATGCCCTCAGCTCCAGATGTCCTGCAGATACCGCTTCTCCTCCCGCAGTCCCGCCACTGCCTTCATCACCTCAAGCTTATCCACCTGCAGCTCCTTTCCAATTATGTCAATCAGGGTGTCGTTGACATCTTTTGCCATGTTTTTGGCATCCCTAGGGTTAAAAAAAAAAAAAGAGAATCCAAGAAGAAGTCCGTCAGCGAAGAGGCTGCAGATGAGAGTCGTGTTGCTTTATACATCCCCCCCGCTCCCGGGGAAAAGGGACGAATCCACTCACCCGCAGACGTAAAAGCAGCCTTTCTGTCGGAGGAGGATGTCGCAGACGGCCTGGGAGTTAAGGCGGAGGTTGTGCTGCACATACTTGGGTGGGGGCTCTGCCCCTTCATGGGGGTCCCGGGAGAAGCAGACCTTCAGGTGGGTGAGGGTGCCGCTCGTCAGGAACATCTCCAACTCCTCCCTGCGAAGGGAGGGTTTATTAAACCGGAGAACAGCAGCGATCTGACATCAGGGATGACACCGAGAAGCATGTGACAAGCGGGCTGGCTTAGCTGTGGGGTCCTCTTTCAGACAGCAAATGAAATGTGAAAAGTAAACATGATTAGTCAAAGAAGGTTCAGTCATGATGGGGGGAAATAAGATCCCAAAACTGGCACATTCCTGCTACAGCTCACATCCCACGTTACAGTAACAAGGCGATAAGCCGCAGAAGAAGGGAGCCCTCAGATAATCCTCACATTACGTTCATTTACCAGGTTTTATTCAAAGCCGCAAGAATCAGAGGTCAGGATCCAACAGTCCCTGGAGCAACTGCCATTAAGCATCTTGCTTAACCCTAAGAGTGAAATCACTCTGCCCGCCACAGGATTTGAACCAGCAACCTTCTGTTCACAGGCACAAAGCTGCATACTGTCCTTTCCCGAACTTCCTGTGGATTCATCGTTAGCGTAGCAACGCAAGAACTTACTTATACAAGTAACACACCAGCATCAGTGTAACAGACACAGTTTGAGAGTTTAGGTTTAAGGTTTCTAGCTGATTGACCAGTTACTTTCTCACTCATAGCCAAAATCCCATGAAACAGATTAAAGCAGGGGTGGGGAACCTGTTCCATGGAGGGCCGGTGTGGGTGCAGATTTTCGGGAAGATCTCTACATCAGCCAACAACAGTGGGTCCTCAGGACTGGAGTTAAGAACCACTGCTTTATTATTGGCTGACAGAGAGGTCATCCCAAAAACCTGCTCCGACCCTCCATGGAACAGGTTCCCCTCCCCTGGATTAAAGGCATGTTCAGATACTCCGTTGTACTGTGCTACACTCCCTCACTTCTCCATCACGCTGGCCCTGGCCTTGAGCGACTCAGCCACCAAGGCCCGCTATTGCGAGGCCTCTTAACACTGAAAGGATGCGTCCGAAGCTCATAGAGCACCTCCACCCCAGAGGTGACCTCAGCCTCCGCTCACTTGGACGGCCTCCCTGAGTCACGACTGTAACATCTGTATCTGCTGGCGGCCAGGTTAACACCAAACCACTGGCGTTGCCCCTCTCCCGGCGAACCCCTACACTTCTCTGATATTTACAAAAAAAATAAATAAACCCACCTATCCACCTGACCTTCATTGGGCTCTAGGTGACCCGCTACACGAGCTGAGACGGCTAAATAAAAATTGCAAACCACGGGAGAAATAGCCTGCCTGTCCGGATTAATTTAGCAGACGGTGGGTGATATCGATTTCAGACCCTTTATACAGATGTCAAGTGCTCGGGCTGATTAGGAATTTATGTAGAGCTCTGCAGTCATAGCGGGATCCCGGCTGCCCGAACGCGGGGCTTAGAATGTGATACGATACCAAACACAAGCCTTGTTCTACATCATCCTCTTTATGCTGCACGGCTTCTCGGGTCAGTGTCGGCAGAAACGACATCGCTGAAAGCAGACACGGGCTGCGGCCGAGTTGTGCCACACTACACAGCTAAGGCATGAGAGGCTGTGCGTCGGAAAGCAGAGGAGAGTGACACTCCAATCATTACCCGTTTTCCCGCTAAATTAACTCAACAAACCTGCCAGTACATGGTGCATTTTTTTATGCTCCAATATATTTGCATACAATATAAAACTCTGTATTAGAGAGGAAATGAAGACTTTGCACATTTATCTTTTTTTAAATACTAATTATAGGGAATGAGCATATAGAACCTGAAGAGATTTAAAACAAAACCTGCTAGGTTAAGCATACAGGGATATGAAAGCAATTTTTCAACAACGAATACAACAAATTGCATACAGATTACTTTATAAACAATAAGACACACATAGTTTTGCGTCATGCCAGCTTCTCCTCACTACACGATAGCAATGTAGCTGCGGCCTCCTGTCCCTCTATCCGTCTGAAGTCGTGGTTTTCGCATCGCTGATGTCAGCCACACTGCTCTCGCCATGTATTCGTTCACCCCCCATCACAGATTCAGATGATATGTTGAGGTGGGAAGGAGATTTAGCAGCTTCAGATATGCCGTATCCCAGCACGGCTTAAACAACTGGCGGGCAAGGAGCTTCAAGGACAGTCGACGTGGGCGTGCTGTATACCAAGGTGCTCTTACCGGAAGAGAAAGTCTCGATCTTCATGGCGGCAGCCAAAGAATAGCCACGTCTCCCCAAAAGCTGTCCTCCAGTCCTGCTGCCGTTGTTTCTCCCTGTTGGGAAAAGTCTTGACTTTACATAATAAATGATACTCTGGGATTCAACGTAGGAAAGAACATGATTAGGGGAAAGTTGGCTAAAACATCTATAACAGGTGTAGCTGACAGCAACAGGCCAGAAGACTGAGATCAGCATCTTAATACACTAAGAATCCAATTCCCAGTTTGGCTAATTATCAGGGACCAGTATCCAGTCATAACCTTTGCTCTATACCAGGAAACTACAGGCAAATGGGGATTTACTCAGCTTCTGAGATGAGCCAACTTTTCCCCCCTGGTAAAAATGTGTGCATGTTAAAAGTTAGTGATTTTTCTTGGGGGAACTGGGCCCAGGCGGCCCTGGACCGATGAGTCATAACGGAGGGGCACCGGGGACTATCAAGGCGCCACACCTGCTGCCTGGCAGTGGCTTGGCGCCGAGAGCGTGGAGAGCATGGGGAGTTCGAGCATGATGCCAGAGGGGGCTGCTCAGGGCATACTGAAAGGCCCCTTTAAGACCCCCCCAGAATACATATCCCATTAGAAACCATATCCAGGGAGGCCCATTCTATGAAATTGGTTTACTGAAGCAAAATGAAGGAGGGGGGGAAGTACGAGGGAGCCACAAAAAAAACAACCTATGAAAAATAGCCTTTTTTGGTAAATGAAGTTTTTGTTTCTTTTAGAAGGCATATGTTGGTAAGCTTTTACGGTACAAATATGAATTGAGATGGAGATGCATTTTACTGCACAGCTATATATATATATACACATATACATATATATATATATACACATATACATATATATATATATATACATATATATACATACATACATATATATATACATACATATACATACACATACATATACATACACATACATATATATATATATATATATATATACATACATACATACATACATACATACATACATACATATATATAAAAAAAATCTAAAGTTTATTCAGGTTAGCAGACTATGGAGGGGGGCACGAGGGAGAGAGAGAGAGATCTCACCAGCACCCTTCATGGCAGAGGTGAGGCTGCTGAGGATGGAGCTGATCTTGCCCAGGTCCACGTTGGCTAGGCTGAGGGGCGCTGTCAGTGCAGGGGCACTGGGAGACAGAGCTTCATGTGTGCTTTTAGCCGCCCTGGCTGGCAGTAACGTCTGAACACTCATGGGGAGTGGCTTCTCCATACGCTGCTCAACTATGGGCATATCAAAGCAGCTTCAATCTAAGGCTCACATTTTGGCCCTGTTCTCACACACAGTAGACGCAGCCCTGAACACATCCCCCCCATACACATTGTGAACTGACCACCCGGGGCACCACAGCGTGCTGTCCAAGCTTAAAAGGAGGATACTTCAGCATTTAAGTTGTGGGCCCTTTGGCCCCTCGACATGCGCAGTGGTGCAGGATTCACATCATGGTCATTGGCCCCCACCCTCAATAGGCTGATTGGCATTTTACAGTATACCTTCATAAGAATGTAAATTCGGAATAGAAGGGAACACTGAAGGACATTAATCTGCCTATATCCTGGCTACCATTACACTACAACATGTGGTCATTCAAAAGCTTACATTAATTTCGTGTACTTGTATCCAAGACATTAATTATTAGTAAAATGACATCCCTCTGTTACACACAGGCCAATTATACTAGCTAACTCGCTTGTCAGATAACGTTAGCTAATTCAAGACCTGACAGATCAAAACATAGCAAGGTAGCAAAAACACAACTAGTGATGATTTAAAATCCCTTGGCACGAGTGTAACCATGACATGTAATGTTGGGCGCTTCTTTATTCACAGTTTATAAATTAAAAATTACAGTATGTTAGCATACATGTCAATGTATTGTTAGCTAGCAGTGATGGTTGTGGTTATCATCCCAGCTAGACAGTCACTAGTGATAAACAAAAGACAAGCTACAACACAGCAAGCTAGCTAAAACGTAAAGCCTTAGTAATGGCGCATAATCCAGACACTTCATGCGATATGTGCATTGTACCTGCAGGTGCACCCCCCGATAGGCAGATGCACAGAGGCCTCACAGGACCATGATCCGACCATGCCCTAGGGAAGGGAATCCGATTTGGAACCGGTTCTTATTGTTGCGAAGAACCTGATTCGTACATCTCCGATTCCTCTAGCGATTTATCTGGACTTTTCGTGTCACATGAAATGACGTCACATGCCGCGACTTGGAGTCCACATGATGGTGCGCGTGAAGCGGTCCAGGGCATGGCTACATTTTACAAATGAGGACAACAATTGTGCAGTGTGCAACCAATGCAAAGCTGTTGTCACTGCTAATGGTGATAACACTAGTAATATGCTTAAGCATTTAAGCTGTCAACACAGCATTACATTTAAAAATTGCCATGTGTTCAGCACTCCACCGAGTGCAAGCTCTGTGGTCTCCGTAGTCGCAGGTAACTAACTATGGTGCCTTAACCTACAGGCAAGTTTTCTGAAACAAACGAATTATGTATACACGTGTTTCATCCATTTTAGAAGATGACAAGCAGGGCGGCAACGATAACTCCTCTGAGGCAGCAATTGCGTCATGCCCGGAAAAACAAAACCTGTTCAAAACCTGATGTCAGCTTTCCAGGCAGCAAAATGCAGTGAGGAGAGGGGGAACAAGTGAAGTGCCACCAGGCTGTGACAGAGTTCATGGCGAAAGGTTTGCATCCTTTCACCACAGCAGAGCAAAAAACTTTGGTAGGAACTGGTAGTCAAATGCTTAAAAAGTTTAAGTACGTTTAACAAGTTAAAGTGTTAAGAAGACGGCCTTATTTTGTGGTAATGTGCCTGTGTGCTTGTCACTACAGTGTTATAAGAAATATTGGTACCACTTCACAATAAGGTTCCCCTTTGCCACTTATGACAGTAACTCAATAAAAAAAAAAAAAAAACTGATAACTTGTTTATAATTGTCTGATTTACGAAGTGTTACAACCTAATTTAAAACCCGCTTATAAACCATTCATAACCCCTTTATAAGGGTAGCCTTATCGTACTGAAATATTCTTATTTTAATTTATTGTTCATATCACACTACAGCTAATACAACAGCTGCTTTTGATGCTGAAAACTTTTTTTGTTAAATAAATATGTAGCTAACTAGGTCTAATTACCTGTCCACAAAATTATAATCAGTGATAAATTAATATTTGATTATTTTACAGTGATTAGGAATTAAGGGAATTGATAAAGAACTGGATCGATAAGAAGAATCGATGATGGCACCGACATCAATAATTTAACGATTCCCATCCCCACCCTGCCATGAACTCTACTGTGGAGCCACCCTACAGGAGCTGCACAGATATACAACCCCAAACCAGGAAAAGTTGGGACAGTATGGAAAATGTAAAAAAAATAATTTTATTTCATTGCAGACAGTATGAACCCAAGATTTCATATTTTGTCTGGTTTAATAAACAAACACTACTGGATTATGATCATCCATGTTACGAAATTTCGGTTTTACGATGGGTAAATTAAGAGATATTCAACATTTTATTATAAAATAGGTTTTGTGTTAATGATTTTGCCCAACTGTCAGAAGGCTGATGTATGAGTTACAAGCATGTTTTTAAGGTAGGTTAGGCTGTGTTGTTTAAGTTATGATCATGTTTGTATCGTTTAGATTTATACTTATAAGTTCTTTGATTATACGTTTAAATGGACACAGAACAGTAATTATTAGTAATGCAAAGCTATTGCGAGGGAATGCAAACTATTTCAAAAAATATTTTCCCACCCTGACCTCTAAGGGACCCTGTACAAATGTGACGTTGAATGGGGTGTTAATAAAATATTGAAAGGAAGGAAGGATTCTGTGTTGTGGTTTTTTTTTTTTTTTGGAGGGGGGGGATAATCACAGGTGGCACTCATTCCAATTTCATTTTTGAAAAAAAAGTTACAGCCCTAGTCTGGGGTTGTGTCTGTTCTTGGCAACGGCAATTAATACTTCTGTGATGGCACCATTACTGCAGAGAAGTAAACTTAGATTTCAGATATATGCTGCCATCACGACAACATCTTTTTGAGGGACGCCCATGCCTTTTCAACAAGAAAATGCAAAACTACATTCTGCACGCATTACAAAGGAATGGTTGTAAACCATGAGGACATTGGTACTGGACTGGCCTGCCTGCAATCCTGATGTGTTCCCAATATAGAATGCGTTGAGAATTTTGAAACAGAAAATGCAATGACAACCCCTTATTGTTCAACACCTTAAGATTTGTTTGCAGGAAGAATGGGACAAATTAACACCTGAAATGCTTCATTGCTTGGTATCCTCAGTGCCAACGCATCTTTTAATTGCAACATTACAAAGTGGCAAATGCTTTACTGTCCCAACTTTTTTTTGGAATGTGTTGCAGGCCTGAAATGCAGAAATGTATGTATATTAACAAATGAAGTTCACCTGACAAAACCTTATGGTGCTACTGTCTGCAATGAAATAAAAGTCAGTTTCAGAATCTCTTATGTGCATTTTCCATATGGTCCCAACTTTTTCTGTTTGGGGGTGCATTTCTCCCTGTAGACCTGAGCTGCCCTCGGAGCAGAGTGCTCCAGCCACTCACCTATGATAGCTGTGCCCTCTGGCTCCTCTCCCTCACACAGCTCCATGTCTTCCACATCCCTATTGTCCCACTGCCCTTGTGCAAGGCCGCCCGCTGACAGGGCACCTCCCAGGACACAGCGGCTCCCACGATCCATGGGCACTGGCTCTGGCACTGCCTCACTGTTGCCATGGGAGGGCGACTCAGAATCAGTGGGGGACGGCGCATCTTCCAAGGGTGAGGGCACAGGCGAGCTGTCTAAATTCGGAAGTGTTGACTTGAGAGCATCCAGCTTCTGCTTCAGGTTTGAAACACGGCTGGCAAAGGAAGTATAGGCCTGTTGGGAAGATTCAGCTTAGACAATGTGTGCAAGGTTGGCCATTCAGAACATCTCGCATTACATTTACTACTTTTACACATGGTCTCCAGCTAATGTTAAATGATAAATGTCACTCATCTACTCAAATAAGCACTAGGGGAAAAAAAAACTTACTTTTGCGATGATCTTGACCTCCCTGTACTGCATCTCATAGAATACATCTGCATTGTTCATCCACTCCAGCAGGTGGTGCCCTTCCTTCAGTTGCTGTTCCAGGAAGCCCACAAACTCCTGTACTTTTCTATTATCATTCTCAAAATCCCTTGAAAACTTCTTACCACCTTCCTTGTCTGAAGGACAACACATGGCAAAAAAAGACAATTTACTCAAACAACCTGAACTGTAAAGAAAGATCACAGCAAGTGATGGCAATTTAATGTGCGATGAACATCTCTGCTGTCACACGAATGAAAGAGAGAAAAGGCCCCACCCTTTAGCGTCTTAAAGGCGTTGGTGCTGCAGATGTCCATTTTCAGGGCAGCCAGCTGCTTCTCCTTCAGCTCGGCCACCTGCTGTGAGCTCCTGTATGCTGAGAGCTGCTGCCTGAAGGCCTGTGGCTGCAACATGTACATAAGGTACAATTATAGTGGGGGAGAAGCTGCAGCAGGCACATGGGCCAGAGTCATGATAGGGTTAGTTACAGCAGGTACAGGGGGCACAGGCACGATAAGGTAGGGCTAAGATTTGCAACCTTAATTTAAAAGAAAAAACCTTACCACAAATTCTGCTACAATTTTGGCCTTCAGAGGGGCTTTGGGGTTGACTGGCACTGTAGGACAAGAAGCAGGAGGCAATACACAGTATAGGTTTAAAAATTGAGAGAGAAAAAAAAATAAAAAAATCGGTCTCAAATTTACTGCCACTGCTTTTGCATGAGCACAGCATGCAATCTGCGAGACAACCTTAACATTTTTGTCCTTTCTGTTGGACTGATTCATAGACCGTGTGGCGCATTTGAGAGAAATTAAGCAAAAAATGAGGGAAGAAGAGAAAGGTAAACAAGAACTGGTCATGAAAAGCTATTCATATTCCGTTGTAATAGTTTGTATTTTAAAATGAAAATGAGCCAAAGCAAGTGATTTGTTGACACTGCTTTGTCTGTGGCCACAACTCGCGGCAACACTAAGTTATTTGACAGACTGTTGGTAGATAATTTAAAGATAGATAAGTTCTACATTTGGCTAACAGGAATGTCTTCTAAGATGTATTTGCTTTGTAGTCGTGCTGTGGTGATATTCAAGTTCTGCTTTGCAGTACTGACAGACAACTGCAGTAATCGAGTTTAGTCAAGTAATTGTGACAGCTCTAGTTTGTAGTGATATTAGTCTTTTAAACAGTCAAGCTGATTTGTATAACTGAGCAGCCTGAATATAAACAGGACTTCTTTTTTGCTGCTGTCACACCAACCTGCAGGGGTCCCTTTGTTAGCTAGGCTGGCTCTAAGGTCCGAGATCAGCTCCTGGGGGTAGATGTTCCTCTCGGACCAGATAGTCAGGATCCTCTCCACAGACCTGCGCACCTTTGACTCCCTGCAATTAACAAGTCGAAGTTGTACACAGTGAGATACAGGACATTCCCAGTACACATAGCACTCCATGTTTCCATACATCTAATGTGTCTTCAGCTTTATGTTAGCCGGGGATGTGCAGCAGGGCAGCAGTGGAAGCAGCAAGTGCAGAACTTACCGAACCAGTAGAGCTGCCTGCGGAAGCACCTCAGCAAAGGATGCGCGGTATACAATGGCATTCTTCCTCTTGCAGTTCTGGATCACATCGTTGGCAAGGTAGAACAGGTTTAACCTGTGGGCAGCCGCTGCTGAGAAGGGATCGTGGGGACTGTTAGACAACAATGGCACAGCGTGGCCGAGGGTGGGCCGGATCCTCACAAACATGACTGTGTACTCAAATGTGAGCCATTAAGCAAGGAACAGACCAAACTGGTCATTTTGCTAATAAGAGTAAAGACAATATGGAAAACATAACAGACCAGTGTGTGTTTCCAGCACAAAATTTTAAAAGGGTTCAATTTGAGGTTGCTGTAGTCAATTAGAAGGGGTACTGACTGCATCTGGAAGTTCAAGATGTGTCAACCTTAACATCAAGCCAGAAACAGCAAACTTAGCTCAGTCATAGGTGTAAGTGAAATAAGCACTGAATCCCCAATGACAGTAAAGCCTGCAGCAGGAGCCTATCTATTTTTACAGCATGCAGGAGAGCAAGTAGCCACAGAAACAGCAGTGGCAGGAAAGATATGAGTAATATAGTTTACATTTATTCTGAGGCAGAGAATAACAGCCTAAATGCAGACACGCGTCACCTGCTGACCAAGTTCTGTTCCTACTACGGATGTCCATTTAGATTTTTTTGTCACCAATAGTTATGTGTTAATCGACTATTAACCAATAAGAAAAGTGTACTATACTGAATGGAAGTGAGTCGGTCACCAAATTCCAAAATACCTAAACAAAAATGTTTTAAAAATGAGAAGTGCTTTATTTTTTCAAGCGCAAATACTTCATGATTTATGTAAATAATCAAAAAAAAAATGAAAAACACATTTACAAGATGATCCAAACATTTAATCCTCCAGCACAAAGTGTAGGAAAATATTGTAAAACTCAAATGAACTGAAAGTAGCTAGAACTTTTTAACGTATAGCATGGAGAGTGCTGTAAAAAAATCAGCTTCGTATTGGATATACTTATCTAGCCTAATTAATGATCAAAAGCCAAAATTTTAACAAAAGGGAAAACATCATGTTCACATCATAATATAAAAAAAGAAACCGCACAACACAGCTTACATATAATCTCGTTTTCCATTTCTTTTGGCTTGTTTCATTTTTTTCCTCAAAAACTGCAAATTTAGCTGTAGCCTGTAGGCACCTGAAGTTGGTTGCAAAAGTATTGGGACACCTGCCTTTACAAACACATGAACTTCAATGACATCCCCTTAATATATAGGCTTTAATATGGAGATGATCAACCCTTTGCAGCTATAACAGCTTCAACTCATCCAGGAAGGCCAGGAAGATTTAGGAGTATGTTTATCAGAATTTTTTGACATTCTTCCAGGAGAGCATTTGTGAGGTCAGGCACTGATGTTGGATGAGAAAGCCTGGCTCGCAGTCTGCGCTCTAATTCACCCCAAAGGTGTTCTATTGGGTTGAGGTCAGGACTCTGGTGTAGAGGAACTTGATTGGTCTGCACAGACTTGCTCATCCATGTCCTTATGGACCTTGCTTTGTGCAGTGGTCTGCAGTCATGATGGAACAAGAAGGGTCCATCCCCAAATTGTTCCTACAATGTTGGGAGCATGAAATTGTCCAAAATAGCTTTGAATGCTGCAGCATTAAGAGTTCCTTTCACTGGAACTAATGGGCCAAGCCCAACCCCTGAAAAACAACCCCACACCATAATCTCCCCTCCACCAAACTTTACACTTGGCACAACATAGTCAGGCAAGTACTGTTCTCCCAGCAACCACCAAATCCAGACTCGTCCATCTGATTGCCAGACAGAGAAGCGTGATTCGTCACTCTAGAGAACACATCTCCACATGTGAAAAGCACGCCACCACTGGACCACTGCATTTGACGCTTTGCATTGCACTGGGTACATATTAACTAAGATATGAAACAAGTAAAAAACATACAGCCATTGCTTTCGAAAGAAAAGTATATGAGACAGGAAACTTTCTGCATGTCCATGCTTTACATTCCACTTTCAGTTCAGCCTGCCAGGCAATTTCCAATCAACTTTAAAGGAAATGTGCTCTCTCTCTCTCTCTCTCTCTCTCTCTCTCACACACACACACACACACACACACAAAACTATTTCTTAGAAGACTTTTCATCATTCATCCCAAGTCATAAAATGAAGTATTGCATGTATCCCTAGTCAGACACCAACAGCAGCACACATGGGCTGCAAGTCGAAAGGACATGAATGTACCTCATACTTACTGTAGTGTAAAACAACAGGCCTTCACATGCCACTTCAGAGATCATATAACCTGCTTGCACTTAAAGCTCACAATATATTTTTCAATTCCATTCATCTGCTGTTCCACTTTCAATACCATCACCCAAATGACAGAAGGGAATGTACCATGATTGCTACTGTGTTCCCTGTATATCCTCTGTATATCGAAATCCAGTATTCTAAAAGGTCAATCTTTGATTTAAAGAGTTTTAAAGAAAGTAATGACAAACAAGAAACATTATGGGATAAAATATTCCATTTATAGTTGGAAATAAACAGTAGTCGTTTGAAAATTATCGGTTACACCAAAAGAACAAACATGAAGAGAAACTTTTTGCTTCATTGAAGAAATCCTGCATGTATAAGGGTCACAATGATTGCTTACTACCTCTACAGTGCTGCTTTTATAAATAACCAAATTAGTTGTGTGTTGAAAACTAATATGGTGACAAAGGGAAGGAAACTTGACAAGCATCAGCCACCATGCAAGAGAATGTATACTCCAAATCCAAATAAATTAATTTTCAGCTCTTGTAATCTTAAGTAGGGTTGTCACTATCGATTATATCAATAATCGAGTAATCTAGCAATTAATCAAGAAGTGTCTGAGTGCCGATCTCAGCTGTGAGGCTAATTATCCAGTGACACCTGGCTGAGGAGAAAGGGAAGAGGTGGCACTATGTCCATTATTCTACTGTTCTGGGGTGGTATTGCAAAAAGCAAAAAAAAAACACGTACATCACAAAATTAACTCTGCAATGTCCAGAGTTTTCATTTATTTTCTTTCCTTTGTCTTTACATAAATCACCATCCTTCCACTGAGGATGCTGGAGGGTTTCAACAGACATGATACAGAAAGAGTTTTTGTGAATCAGGTGACCACTGAATAATTGAAATCTGAATGTTAATAAAGACAATAACAAAATCCATTATTTTTATTTATTATTTCATCATCCGCTGTTTGGCAATATCTTGTATTCCAAACACGATACTGAGTAAAAATAAATGATTTGTTGGCACAACTCATGGCAACACCAACTTATTTGACAGAATCCGTTGGTAGATAACTATATAGCCAAACAGAATTCAATTTTCAATTCCTTAACATCGCAAAAACAGATATTGCACTGTGAATCTTTTCAGCTCTGACACACAATACGTAAACAAAAAATTAAAACGAATCATTAGTTACATATGGCGATTATGTATCAAATTAACCCCATAAAAGATGATGTTGCTAAATGATGGGACTAACCTTTGTTTTAACAGCAAATACTTGCTGCCATACAGAAATCGTAGAAAGGAAATTCAGCAAAATAATTTAAGTGAACGAGATGACAGAAAGGGTAGGCTACTCCAAGAGGCTGAATGGCACATATCTATAGCTAACCTTGCATTATTGGGTGCGTCTGTCATACCCAAGTGTCTCCTTTGAAGAGGTATCTGCATTGCAATTGTCCTGTGATTATATTTAAGTTATGCTTTGCAATACTGACAGTCAAATGCATTTACCTTAACTTCTAATGAGAAGTATTTCCACGCAATTGAGGTTTTCGCTCTTTACTTGGACCCTCATCCATTAAGCACCATTAAGTCTTCCTTCTGCCATATTGCCATGTTAGCAAGAAGGAAAATTTTAACTGATGCAATTTAATAATTGAGTAATCTCATTTAAATCGATTAATCATGACAGCTCTACTTGTAAGCCAGCTAGGCAAACAGAGAAATCAGACGGCTATGCATCAAATAATCAGTTAAGCTGCAGCAGACATATTTATGAAGTCTTATGATATAGAGGAATTTACAGACCACGGGGGTACTATGAAGTGGGATTACTGGCTTAGTGAGTTTGCTTGAAGTTATGTTTTAAATCGATGCGTTGTTTGTTTTTTATTATTTTAATGAAATTACCATTGTGGATTTCTAAAACGCTACAACAAATGTTTTCCTTTAACATCACTATGTAATTATGGGAGTAGTTCAAATTATCACAAAACAAAAAGGTGGTTTTACACCATGCAAAGTTTCTATAGCATACAACAGCGCTATGCATGGCCAGCTGAAGATGAAACGCACAGGTGCTATTCTGGATGATGGGCCACTAGAAAAGGCAAAGCCATGAATTTGTCTGCCTGCTACCTTAGAACCTCCTTTGAAAAAGTGTTTGAGAAAATGTTTAGACTAGAATCTGGGCTTTATAGGTGATTAAAAATGATAAAAATTAAAAATCAATTAGATTAATTGACCAATTGATAAGATAGTTGATAGATTAATCCATAGAAAAATAATTGTTAGTGGCAACCCTATTAAAATCACTTTTAAATTGGATATACTGCCATGGATAATTTACGCTGCACAGCTAACTCGCTCCAAGCAGGTCCACAGGCTTTTGGATTAAAACGGGAGTATTCTCCATCATTTCACCAATAATGTATATACAAATCTCCCTTTCAATAAAACTGAAACCTTTAAGGGCCACCCTTTGACTAAAAAGTATGGACTGGTCATAACACTGATTTTTAATTTTTTTTATCCAATTTCCATCCAATTTGGTTCTGACGATAACTGAGCAGCGCAGGTATTACCTACCTCCTGCCTATCAAAGTGTGGCTCTTAGTTTGTATTCTTAGCTTTCAATGCCATTACCCCCAGCCCACAGCCTTTCACATCCTGCAGCTCCCCCGAGCGCACAAACAGACGAGAAAATTTACCAAGCTGATAACCACTGTCGTAGTACAATTTAATGCTGATCAGGGCAATCAGGGTTAGATTAACTCACTAGAGCTGAGTTAAGTGATTAGTATGCCAAAAAAGGCTTATCACAACAAATGAAATTCAAGAGTAGCGTCTTTCTAAATGTAGTTTATCTGCTAAAGAAAAGAGAGAAGGTATTTCACCACTGTATCAGTGTATGTGTCAGTCAATTATACTCAAGTTTCTGCATCACCATTTTTGATTTTGATGAAATTTGGCAAGGAAATACAGTGTTTCACCTAGGTTTACAGCTATTTACATTTCTGTATGCTTTTCAGGTGGTTGACGCAACATATTTTGTCTGCTGGTGGGAGTGTGCTCACCTGTGTGTGCACGCACGTGTCTGTTAACGCGCATTCGTGTGGAACTCTGCCATGCGCAATACAGAGAGCAGAGGATAATTGTAAACATGCGACTGTAGAGACAAAAATGACAAGCTGTTGTGTAAATAAGAAATAACATAACGGCTATTTAGTTTAATAAAATGACAATGTATAGACTTCATATAGGAAATAAAATTAAATTTACCTGACCTTCGGGGGAGGGGGCAGGGCACCCCCCTAATACAATAGTAGGGGAAACACTGGAATAACATCTACACTGTTTTATTTTTGTATTACGAGGGCTGCCACTAATACTTTTTCTATCAATGAATCTGTCAAGCATTTTATCAGCTGGTCAATTAATAGATTAATGTTCCTCCAGAAAATCAAACTGACCATTTCTTTTAAGCTAATTTTATTTTGACTACAGAATACTGTATGTGATTGTAGGGCTTTAGATAATGGACACCAGCTTTTAGGCACTATATAGTAGGGCTGTCACTTTTTAACTGATATTTGAACATTCATTCACACAATGTGAAAAATTCTTATCTGAATTAACCCATTCAAATTTTAAAATGTCACTGTAGCTTATAATACTGCTTGCTGTAATTTTGTTGTTTTCGGTTTATAGAGCCACTAAAAGGTCAGGGTGGGAAAATATTTTTTGAAAGTTTTGCGTTCTGTTACAATACCTTTGCAGTCCCACTACACTTGCCCACTTTCTATTTGCTGCGACATCACAGCAAGGATACACCTAAATAATATAGACATGTCCTTTAAAAAGAGTGTTTTAAGCATTAAACTATGCGGGACAATGCAAACCATGTAACTTTTTTTTTTTTGTAAATGGTCACAGAAATAACTTTAATCTGACAAAAATAAATAAAAATTCTATGAAATTTAACCAATGAAAGTCAGTCATTGCTTTTCAACCATGCTTCAACAGAATTAAGAAAATAAACTCATGGAACAGGCCTGGACAAAAATGATGGTACCCCTAGAAAAGACTGAAAATAATGTGACCAAAGGGACATGTTAATTCATGGTGTGTCCACTAATTAGCATTACAGGTGTCTACAATCTTGTAATCAGTCAGTGGGCCTATATATAGGGCTCCAGGTAGTCACTGTGTTGTTTGGTGACATGGTGTGTACCACACTCAACATGGACCAGAAGAAGCGAAGGAAAGAGTTCTCTCAGGAGATGAGAAAGAAAATTATAGACTAGCATGTTAAAGGTAAAGTCTATAAGACCATCTCGAAGCAGCATGATGTTCCTGTGACTACAGTTGCACATATTATTCAGAATTTTTATTTTTTTTTTTTACTCCCTCCACCACCCCCCCTCTGCGGAGGACCACTTTATTTCCATTTATTTATTTATTTCCTCAAGAGAGGGAGAGGGAGAGAAAAGGGAACAGAAGGATAAAAATGGAGAAAAAGGGAAATAGAGAGCAAGGGAGGGAAAGGAGAAAAAGAAAAGAGGAAAATAAATAAAAAAAAGTAGAAAGAAAACCACAGATAATCTGCTTCTATACCTGCTGATGAGAGGAAACAACCACCAACATCTGTACGAATCACAATGAACATGTTAAGAAGCAACAGCCGATCAAGACAGTGTGTGTTTGTGACACCCT